>JANAKD010000748.1:0-13584 GCA_027627215.1 Lecanicillium saksenae | reverse complement strand
ATCGGCTTCTATTGACATTTCTACGCCCTGCTCGGTAGACTAGCCTCGGGCAATCGCGCCATGACGACAACCACAAAAAGACCCCCCTCCAAAGGTCAGAGGTGGGCGGAAAGGCGCCAGCGACACGCCGGGGATAGCCGAGCTCGGGCGCAACACCGGCATGCCACCTTGAGCCGAGAATGTGACGAAACTGTCACTGGCGCATGTACGACACTCCAAATTATGATACACACTCGAGGCTACATTATTCAATGGCCGAAATGTTCATATTAATTGCACACCTCCGCTGGACACATGCGCAGCTCGACATCTGTGCCACGGCGCCAGCCTTGCTGCCATGCAGGTTGATGTGGATTCTGGGAACAACCACAGCAGGCTCACGGCATGCGACTGCACCATCTAAAGTTTCAAGCGACACTGCCTTTAGTTGCCACTGACAGGACGGAATATATTCATTTACTTACGAAATTTAGGAGCCTAATCTCGTCTCTCCCGCACGACATCCTCAAGCCGACTTTGGGCCCTTCCACGACATCATCTCATCAGCATTCAATAGCACAACCCGACGCCATCAGAATGTCACCATCAAGGTCAACAACATTATCTCATCAGCATTCAGTAGCACAAGCCGACAACATCAGAATGCCACCATCAAGGTGTGGAGGTGTGGAGGGATACAAGAATCCTATTCTAACTTGTTACATCCTTCAGCACCGCATCGTCATCTCGCCAACCCATACCGCCATCCTCCACTCGGCCAACAATCTGCAGGCTTCAACACCTCACACAGCCTCACCTTGCGATGCAAAATCACCTTGCGATGCTACAACAAGCGCGACATCGAACATGTCTCATTCAGCTATATACAAACTCCTATATACACCCGTACACCACACCGCACCACCCGCATCTAGACAAACTTGACCTTGCCAAAAAACTTGGAAATGTGAAAGCTCGCCTTGTCCGGCACGCTCCACGCGCCAAGGCCCTGGTCCGGGTACGTCTCCGGGCTGACGGTGGTTCTGAAAAAGTTCATGCGCCACTCCGTACCCTTGGCCTTGCCCTTGTCCACGTTGAAGAGCCCCAGCGGGATCTGGACGGCGCTGACCCACGTCTCCTTGGCCTTGTCCAGCGTCGTCGCGCCGTGAAGCCGTCGGCCGCCGGGTCCGAGATGAAGGCGTGGTCAAACGGCGCGCCCGGGGAGCGGTCCTTGGACGGGTTGTACACAAACGCCTGGTAGGTGACGTTGTTGGGGTTCACCTCGAACTCGAGGTACGTCTGCGGGTCGTCGGTGCCCTTGTAGATGAAGGCCTCCATGACCTCGTACTCCCAGATGTCGCCGTTGGTGCCCTGCTTGGGGTCAAAGTAAAAGTTGGTCTCGTTGAACGCCTTGAACGTCATGGCCAGCGACGTGTCCGTGTAGCACAGGTCCACCTCCGTCTGGGGAAAGTCCTTCTTGTCCGGCACGCTCTTGTTGTAGCGCACCGTGCCAACGGCTGGGCAGGCGGGCACCTTGACGCTCGGCACGTTGCACTTGCTGGTGGCAGCGGCGACGCTGGCGGCGGCGGCGGCGAGGAGGACAGACTGGCGCATCTCGACTGTGTTGTGTTTTTTTTTTAGGAGTGAATCGTAAGAAAAAAAGAGGCTGCAGAAAAGTCACTGCAGTAGCTACGAAAGGGCCGACCTGCTATTTGTACACAACTCAGCTTGTCCCGCGTGCGACTCAGCTCAAGAGGGGCCGATATCCCCAATTGCTCTAGTCTTCTCCAAAACCCGTACTAAGGATGCTCATGCAGGCCCGCGGGGAGGCAATAGCTGGCCACCCGTTGTGCATGTTTGTCCGGAAGTCTTCCTCAAATGGAATATGTGGCTTGACCGAAAAAAAATGTGACGTTGCTACAAGCAGCTAGAGCTGTCAGCACCAGCAAAGCTTGCCCTGCTAGTCTGGCCGAGGCAGGTCTTATTAAAAAGTGCCCTGCAGATTCGGGGTTGGCTCCAAACGAGCATGCAGCCACAGTGCCTTACATGGCAATATGGCATTGTTGACGAGGCAATCAGAACCCCCGGGGACTATATATGCAGGCTGGCGCACCACCATCTGCGCTAGCCACCACATTTTGCGTGCATCTATTCACGTATTGGTAGATGAGGGGTTGCGTCGCATGTAACATTGCGACTGCACGCGGGGAAGGGGAACGAGGGCAAACAACGCGTTCGGACCTGCAAGGAAAAAAAGAGGCTGAGAAACATTTGCGATGGTCGAGACCACTCTCCCCTGTGCTTGTTCGGGGAAAAAGTGGTGTAATGGGACGGGATGGAAAATCGCCGGGCCTGAGACAAACCCGCCGAGCGTAAAATGTGAAAGTTTGGAGATCAACTGTTGTCATGTTCGGCGACCGTTAGCTAATGCTGGTATGGGCTGCAGAACATCGATTGAACATGCGTTCGTTGCAACGTATATGCGCGGCACTTATTACTTGTGACAGCGCAAGCCTTGGCCCAGTAGAAGCGGCATGGTAGGGCGAAGGCGCTCCGCTCGAAAGATGGAAGCGTCGTCCGTCCTGTCACGCTCTTCAAGACCTCGCACGGTGTACAAGCACTATAAAATGCACGTGCTTTGTACAGAACGCATGGAACTCAATTCACTCTCAGTCTGAAAACAATAATGGCCTTTTTGCCAGTTCCGCGTATGGCCGTGACGGCATGCCGCGGGCGGAGTAACGTGCAGCCGCGCACCATCCACAGGTCCGAGTTGGCTACCTGATTAATGCTAGAATTGAGGTTAATGCCCAGCTAGTCTCTTGGCAGTTTACCGTAGAAGTACGAGAGCTTGCCACAGGCAGCAGCTGGTACTGATGGGGCAAGCTTCAAATGGCCGACTTGATGAGAGCCCAGCCCGGTGAGGTTGCTGCTAGCGCTGCCGCTCTAGGCTGGCCGGCCGAATTTCCTGCCAGCTCGACAGAGAGTTGATATCGCAATTACTTCTAAATATAGTTTATTCTCAATTCATAATTAATCATATATTATTGGTAATTTCCTGCCAATATTGGAAATACTTTAAATTATAAATAGTACATCATTCCCTGAGCACTGTGCCTCCACACTTAAAGCTGCTAGTGCGGCAGGAAGCTGGAGAATCGGCCATCTAACCGAGCCGCTCGAATTGGCTGAGAAATTGACCAAACTAGAGGTTCTAGCACGACTACATGAGCCGGGATAGGATGGCAAGACCGGAATTGAGCTTTTGTACGCCATAAGGCAAGAGCTGCGACGCGGCGATCGCACCTAACTGGGTGGACGTAGTTGTTGGAGTTGGTGACTGCAGGAGACTCAGCATCCGACGTGGAAGATGTGGGTGCCGGAGTTTCAATGACCGTTGCTATGGTGCCGTCAAACGCCGTCGCCGGAATTAATTAATAGAAGTTGGTCACGCGGCGACAAAAGGCGGCAATGGAAGCTGTTACGTTGCTCAGCCTGCCGCTGGAGTTGCGCCGAATCATCGTCCTAGAGATCTCGAAGCAGGGTCATCACAAATCACCCGTACTATCAAAGCCTACAGTGGATAACCATGTGCGGCTACGAAACCGCTTCAATGACAACTACCCAATAGAAACCAACCTCCACATCCACAAGCGAAAGGACTACATCCATGGCAATACTTTACTACAGACAAATCGACGGCTTAGGCAGGATATGCTAGACTTGATCGAGGACGCACTCAAGATATGAAATACAGGTATTCCGTTCGTGTTGGACGTGGTGATGGCCAAAGATGTCGTGGTATTGCCCACTTGGATGAGTTGCGCGTATCGGCCGGAGCGCATAAAAAATGTCCGAATGAACTTGCGCATCTTCCGGCCAGACAAAGACATTGTACCTGAAAATTGGATCCCCGCCGCGCAGTATGAGAATTGCCGCAGATATCATGGGATTAATATTCACGAGTGGGCCATTATGGTCGTGGTACTGCCTTACGCCATGGGAAGACTCACACCTTCGCCGAAAGACACGATCAAGGCCGGAGAACCTTGGTTACCAGAAGAGGGCTTGAATAAGCTGAACCTAGTGGACCAGCTAGAAGCGGTTGATGCGCATGTGTCTGCAAAGGCGCCAGCGTTGTCGACGAAATGCTGGTCAACATCAAACACTTTGAGCGGTTCGCAGACGGAAAGATCATTCGTGGCTTGTGGAAGACAGGCCAGAGTCCGGTGCCTCCTATAGACAAAGCCTCTACACTTTTGGGCGTAAAACTTTCAATGAGCAACATGGAAAGGGACCAGACTATATACCAGATGAGCAAACACGAAAAGCCATCCAGGCAGGAAGAATGTCTGGTATTCAGCTGTATTGCGCCATCAGTAATTGAACCGAATACCTTTGGGATAGCTGCAATAAAGACTTCGTCTGATTCAATCTGGCGCCCGTCCGCATCTAGCTGGGTGCCATGGCTTGAAACATAGGTACCCTTACAACACCGGAAGAAGAAGACAGGCCTGCAATCTCGGTCGGCGGGACAAATATTAGAAGCGGGAAGTAGATTCATAACATTGGTTGAGAGCGGGTGTTTGCCGTGCCCTTCGAAGCGGATGATGTTGTCGAGGCGTTTAAAGTAGAGAGGAACAAGCAGTTCTTGGATGAGAACGTGCTGCAGTATTTCAGGCTGATAGAGAGGCGTATGGTTATGGGTTGGTGGGATGACGCCGGGCTTCAAGTGAATGGAATCTGATAAATGCGTGACGGTTTCATGCCTGTCTCGAGTACTTATTAACAGTAATTCTCCGCCAGCCAGTCGTCTTGTCACGGTGGCATCGAGACTCTCATAAGGCTCTACGCATTGGTGCCCTGTGAGTTGTAACCACGCCGCCTCCCGTAAACATATACTGATGTTATCGATTTATGATGCTCGACGCGCCGCACAAGTGCCACTCATAAATTTAGTAGCCGGGACTTGCAGCGCATGCAAAATTGCAATTCGACCAGTTTTCTCGCGGGGAAAACGTAGAGATGACCCGATTATAGACAAACAAAGATGGGCCGCGATACAATCCAGCGGTTGACCATGGCCTTGCGCACTTTCGCCAGAACAATATCCAGGCAACCCCAGCGAGCCTTGAATGTGGACATAATGGTACTAGGCAGCTGTCGTAATGTAACCGTCTCTGTATCAGCCTTGGCCGCACAAATACCTCGGCATTTCTTACGCGATTCCTTTCAGTAGTAGGGTAACTGGGCAAAGCACCACCTCACTGGCTGCTCGGTAAGGCGGAGTCAAGTGCAATCCCATCCGAAACTGGTACATCATCAATAGGGCTCCGTGAACACATGATTCGTTCAGCTTGCCCTTTCCCTCTCTATCGGATAGCGACCAGAGGAGATCGGGCGCAGCGGCGAGWAGCCCAGCAACGTTATCAGTGCCTTCCACGCCAAGCCCGGTTACAAGCAGTGGGTTGCCCAAGCCGGCACTCTGGTCGCCGACCTGCTCACCTGCGCCGGTGCCGATCACATCATCACCATGGACCTCCACGATCCTCAATATCAGGGCTTCTTCGATATCCCCGTCGACAACCTCTACGGAAAGCCCCTACTGCAAAATTACATCCGCCAGCACATCCCCGGCTATAAGGACGCCGTTGTTGTCTCTCCGGATGCCGGCGGTGCCAAGCGTGCCACCGCCATTGCAGACAGTCTGAACATGGACTTTGCTCTCATTCACAAGGTAACATGAACTGCCGCCACACTTTGTGACGCACACTCACACCAGTCTTAGGAACGCCGACCCATCAAGTTTACCGAGCAGCGCAACGCCAGCATGATGCTGGTTGGTGACGTCGCAAACCGCATTTGCATCCTCGTCGACGATCTTGGCGACACGGCCAACACCATTACCCGCGCCGCCAAGCTGCTCAAGCGCGAAGGTGCCGTCAAGGTGTACGCCCTGCTGACCCACGGTGTCTTCAGCGGCGACGCCATTGCCCGCATCAACGCCTCGGCCATTGACAAGATTCTCGTCACCAACTCGGTGCCTCAGACTGAGCACTGCCGTCTGTGTCCCAAGCTCGAGGTTCTGGATATCAGCGCCGTCTTCGCCGAGGCCATCCGTCGTGTCCACCACGGCGAGTCCATCAGCGTCCTGTTCCAGCACGATTAAATCGCCCGCAACGTCGACTCGTTACCAACAGGGTAACATTTTTTCCCCTAATTCCCTTGGTCAATCATGGAGCTTATGACTTTTCTTTTTCCTTTCATTTTTTACGCGGTGCCGTTGTCGCGAGGTTTGTTTTCAACAGGCAACAATCACAAAAAAAGGGGACGCAACAGCCGGGGCACTTACGATGATGAAAGCAGCAAGAGAGAGAACGTGAAAGCTTCTTTTTGTTGTTCCTTTTTGCAGTTATCATTATCACTTTCTTCTTCTTCTTTATTTACAAAGAGAGATATTCTTTTTTATACAGGACACGCAACAAAAAAANGTCCCTCCACCGGGACGCACCCATAGAATTGTAAAACTTCCCCCCCATACCCGGAGCCTCTCATCCCTCCCCTGCAGACAAACATGAAAATCCCAAGAAAGAGATGTGGAAATAGTAGGCGTGAGAGAGGTATACAATACCGTCATGCTGCCCGTTTTCTTGCCTCTTGAGTTTCATACGTGTCGGCGGGCGTGATGGAGAAGAGGTCGTCCATATTTTATTAGATAGCCAAAATATCATCATTTGGCATGTGGTGTCAGCATCCACGTCATTGACTCACGTCATGTTAGAAAGAAAGAGAACCAAATAAATAAAAATATTAAAATAATTCATGAGTAATACTTCCTGTGGCTATATCTTGTTGTTTTTTGCTATCTGAATTCCTGTAGATCATCACGCGTGGTGTAATGGGGGAAAAAAGGATACTAATCTGGTTTCATAACCCGAAGAACGCTGTGCGCTGCCATGCAAATTGCAGAAAAATAAAAGAAACAAAACAAAAACAACTGTCCTGGCGACGCCATTCTCAGTCCAATGAAACAATCTCCCTTCGTAAAGTCATATCGTCGTTACTTTACAGCAACGCCAGTTGCTGAAAGTCTTCTGGCACCTTCCAGCCATGCGCGTTCGCAAGCCTCGTAAACGCCGCCACCGCCTCTCCAATACCATAGTCCTCGCCAACATAGTTCTTTTGGATCCGCGCCGGCCGTTCTGGCTCGCTAATCGCCGCGCGGATCTGCATAATCACATTGTCAATGTTGAGAACCAGGTTCCAGCCGGTGCTGGTAAGGAGCTCCAGGCAGACGGCACCGCCCATGGTGATGTGTCCACCGCCGCCCTGGGCAAAAGGAACAAATTGCGGACGAACGATGCGTACAAACGGCGGCGAGTACGGGTAGCTTGGGCCGAAGCGAAACTCCATGACGATGCTGGGGCAGTTGAGCTCCTGCATGTCGCGCGCGAGCGGCAGCGAGGGGTCGAAATTGAACAGCTCAACGATCCACTGAAACATGTTGTCGCTCTTGTCCGTGTGAACGTAGTAGCCAGAGGAAAGGTCGCCGACTGTGGTCTGGCGGTGGTGTAAATCTCGCAGATCCTTGGCGAGGCGGTTGACGGCAACCTTGGAGGTGGCCGCCCAGGTCGGAGGCTCGAGAAGGCGCAGTGATTCCATTTTGAGCGCGTTCGGGTCAAAGCCACATGTGTTACGCGATTGTTCCGGATTTGGACGGATGTCGGTTGCTGTAGACTCCAGAGTGGCCCTGGCTCTCTTGTTTGAGTACTGCGATTGGCATGTTGAGTCTGTTCCCACAGAAGAGCCCCGACGCTTCATTGCGGAAGATGGCAATAAGCTATCGGTTTCATCTGTGCTGAGGTACAGTTCCACATCGTCGGCGTCGTAGTTCACCCGGCCATGGGCATTCGACGGCGTGGTCCTCCCCGGGGACATGGCACTCGTATGGGCAGTCGTCCGAGCTTGCACTTGGCCAGTTTGTCGCAGTTGCCGAGAATGCGGAATTGCCGTAATTGGGATCTGTACGGTGGCGTTGGCATGACCTGCCCTGATCTGCCATTGTGTATCTTGCAGCACATACGCAGGGGTGTCGTTCTTCGGGGGCTCGTAAAATGGAAAGTCCAGAGCCTCAACAGTTGGATTAATGCTGACCAGCAGGTAGCGGCATTGGATCCAGTGCAGTTGGTCCACGACGAAGTGCGGCGTATGGCAGACAAATTCGTGAGGCGAGTTGATCAGTTCGCAGACGGCAATGGCGGAGCTTATTTGGAGGTGTGATTTGGACCAAGCAAGGGGCTGCACTTTTGTTAGCATTTTAAGACTCATCTTCGCTTGTTTCGCTTTACTCACAATGTTGGATTGATCTGGTCGCGTCGTGGTATATCCGCAGTAGCCGAGACTGGTACTCATGGCACTGCTAAAATAAACACCATTACCACATGCTCGACCGTTCTCCGTTGTAAGGAAGTCTAGTCCCGTGCGGATAATGCTGTGCCAATTTTTGAGTCGGCTTCCATGCCACGCAAAGATAGTAGGCGTTGATGTCCGCTTCAGCATGTCGAGCGCCTTCTCCTCGAACTTTTGCTCCATCTCTGGCGATCCCTGGAGAAATCGAAACTGCATATGCGACTGCTCTTTACCGTCCACTGTGCCAATTTTGTTCCAGGGCTTGTTGGATTTAGCCTGGAGGTCTGGATTTGCCACGATATCGTCCTGCACGATCAAGGAGCGGTTAGAGGCCACTGTCCAATTTAGAACTGCGAGCTCTGAGGCGTTCAGTCGGCTCCAGGATGCCAGCCGCCTACCCGGCTGGGCCAACAAATATTTTCGCATCTCCAGAATCGATGGCAGACCGTCGAGAATGGTTAACAGGGCAAATCTGCGCTGCTCAAGTGTGAACTCGTCGATATTTTGCCAGTAGCCAAATAACTGGACGCGACGCCAGTTGCCGGGCCCATGCACCGTTGCACTGGATAGGTCATCCAAGGCAGAATCCCCCGCGTAAGGCTGCCGACTTCTCTTGGACTCCGTAAAGTGGTAGCGCTCGAATGTCCACTCTCCATCAATAACGGATGTGAGGCGGCACCACGACTTGACGACCAAATCCATCGTAGACGCTGGATGAGGATCAGCCTCTCGATGGATAATAAGCAGGCGATCGCCTTCGCGAAACACTTCTTTGGAGAGTTTCACCGTCTGTTTATCCTGCAGGGTCGAATAATCAAGATCACGTATTTTCATGTGGCCCATATCTGCTACAGCAGCGACAAAGGACCCTTGAGCCCACTGATCATCTACGAATGCAGTTTTGATACTTAGTCCGTCAGGCAGCTCACGAGCACTGGAGCCGGCAAGCGCCGCGTACAAAAAGCAGACCAGCATGTCTACGACGTAGGGAGCATTGATAATTTCATGCTCGATGCTGGAGCCGAGTCCAAGTGACAGGTACTGGAAGAGGCAAAGAGATTTGTCGCAAACATATGGCTTTAACGCTTGGAAGCTCTGATTCAAGCATGCGTTGCATACCATGCAGTACCGAGTGCAGTTTGCGAGTCGATGGAGCGCGAGTTGCATGGCCACGAGAGGCAGGCTGAAAGAATCTGGCTCGTCAAGCGCAGCATCTTGAGAAATTGGGCCATTCAGACTTTGCCAAGGCACGCGATCGATTTTCATGTTGAGAAGCTCAACATGGACCTGTTCAGCGAGGGCATTACCCGTTGCTGACTGAAGCTCAAGTCGAGAAAGAATGAACTGTGCGTTCTCCCACGAGAGCTTATGGTTTCGTCTGATTGTCAAAAGTCGCATGAAATCGGCATTGAGCAACTTGTCGATGGAGCTGGACATGTTGATGAGCTCGAATGGGAAGAACGCATTTTCGTCAACTGTGATACGGCTATCCTCGTCGTCGGAGAACTTTTTCGAATCTCGGTAGGCCGACTGCACAGAGGCTGGCGAAGGCTTCTGGCCGAGGGACTTTCCGAAGCGAAACTGCACAACCGTTTGTCGGCTGGACAGGCCAAGAAATTCGTCAATTGTTGGGTAGAATGAGCGAATGCGCATGAGCAACACTAGGTTGTCGGTCTGCTTGAGGCCCCAAGACTCCAAGATGGAATCAGCAACGCCAAGACAAGAGGCTGGAGCAGAGAGCGAGATGACTTCTGGTATTTTACTCCCGTGTCTGGGATATATTCCCACAGTAACTCCGAGGGCCTGAGCCTTTCGGAGACTGCGTTTCATCTTGGCGAGTGCTCGCGCATCAATGGGCAGAACGACATCGTCGTATTGACCCGGCCCCGAGCGATGGTCGCCATCGTCGCTAGACAGCTCCATAGCATCCAGCTCCTCAAAGTCGCTTCCATCGTCCCACTGGGAGCCGCAGTCATCATCGGAGCCTTTATGCCGACCCTCGATGGCGAAGGTGATGGCCTGAGAGATTGCCTGGACGGCCTCTTCGATGTTGGACCACTTCTTTTTTTGGCAGACAGTGTCGAGGCACAGTGTAAGGTCATTGTCGGCATGTTCAAATTCCGAAAAGACAATGAACCCTGCATTTTCCGGATATGACATGCAATCTGCGGCACTTGTCAGTGGGCTGGTGGCGTAGGAGAGGGGTTCGCAGCGCTTACCATGTGCAATCATATGAACAGCAACAGGCGCTGAAAGATGCTCGTGAGTGTATGTGAACTTCAAGGCGCCAGAGTCCTCGCCTCGCGCAAGATCAGAAACCCGGTTGATTTCTCTGGCCTGTGCCTGCAGCAGGTCCTGGTTGAACTGGAGAGGCGGCATGTTTGACGGTTGGTGTTGCTGCTGGCCGCTGCGGGCGTGTAAGCGGACCAGGCGGGAGACGACAACCAGCGGCGGATTACGGAGAGGGTTGTGACGGCAATGTGATCATGTTCTTGGTTGAAAGTTGTGCCCGAGGCCAGCCGAGAGAAATAGAATTAATGTGTGCGGGCGTAGATGGTCGGGCTACGGCTGCCTGGTGGCTGTGTGAAGGCGGGCTAATGAGTAACTGCAGGAGCGCAAAGAGTTGGTGCCTATGGTGGGAGCGCGGCAGGTTTGGGCAAACGAGGCAGTGAGTCGAGCCAACGCGGTGAATGGCACGGATGCAGATGAAGTGAAGGACAGAAGCTGAAGCGTCGGGCAGAAGCGACTGACGAAAGTCGGCTGCAGCGAGCGGCTAATTGCTTGACCCTACGTGCAAGAATTATGCTTGACTTGGTGGTGGTGCAGTCACCCAACGCCGCCGTTTGCCGCCCAGCACTTGGCAGCCTGAAGCCGCGTATCCCCCACCTGATGGTAGGGTGACTGCGGTTGATGGTGGGTTACGGGGAGTTACGGGGGTTATGGGGGGGNTTTATTGGGGTCCTCAAGTTGGGTTGGCACTGGTTACAGCGCTACTTGGCACTAATTCAGACAGCTCTCCACTGTTGAGCCCACTAAACGCTCCCGCTGCCTGCACACTGCTGCCTGCTGCCTTGCGCCCAGATAGTACGCGGGAGATGGGTGTTTGCCGAGACCACGATGATGAGTAGAGAATGAATCATGTTTTTGTAGTCATTTACTGTGGATTCGGATATTCTGAAATGTTTTTACAATTCTCAACATTTGACAAACACTCAGCGCCCCAACCTCCCATGGGTGCTCACTCACAGCATCTCTAAGTAGAACCCAAGAGGACCACCTCAGCCACTTTAGCCACATCCACTCAGCCACTGCCACTTGAGCGCATCCGCCCACTGCGCAATGCCAATGTCTCTGTTCCTGGCTCGCCTCGCTCGTCCCGCACTGTCGTCCGTGCTGTCGCAGCCGCCAACTTCCACAATTGTCCCCCCTTTGCCGTCGATTCATCGCTACCAAATATTCTTTCCTCTTCTCCTCGGCCCCCCCGCAACTTGCCATTTGTAGGGCACTTTTGCTCTGCGTTCACTCTTTGCCGTTATGGAAGTGTCCCCTCCTCTACCAACGCAGTCACTCGTTTCCAACGCGTTTTAACCTTTAACCTTTGGTCGCCCCAAAAACCGTTGCGCCCCTCGAACAAGCGCCCCGCCACGCAGCATGCTTCAACGACGACCAAATCACGGCCTTGCCATGCCTCGTTTAACAACACGCCGCTTGACCATTCTTCTGGCCGCCGTCTCCTTTTCTGCCTTCTGCCTCGTCACCCTTCTCACAACAGGCGTTCCGTCAGCGCCCAGTTTATCCAAATCCGAGCGAAAGACTACCACAGAATCGCGGGTTCGGGTCCCCGAATCAATACCGGAAACAGCTCAACGACCGATTATTCCTCCGTCAAAGCCACCCCCGCGGCAAAGCGATGATACATACGGAAAGTCATCATGGCTAGCAGATCCGCAAGCTCTATCCAAGATCTTCTCCAACGAAGTGACCTTGGACGGCGACAGAGCGCTTCTGCCAAATCTCCCGACCCGCCAGCCAATATACTGCTATTACGATGCGCTTGACAAAATCGACGCCGCTGGCAACGATACTGATAATGAGCTGCTGCTCATGTGGCGTCGCGCTTGGTGGGCGCGAGGATTCAAGCCCTTGATTCTCGGCCCAGACGAAGCACAGGGCAATCCCCTCTATTCCAAACTCGACACCATGCAAGTCGGCGCTGAGTTGAAGAAAGATCTCCTGCGCTGGCTCGCATGGGATACTATGGACGGCGGTCTCTTGTCTCAACCTATACTCTTCCCTATGGGCACCGACTACGACTTCTTGCCGCGTCTCCGACGCGGCGAATACAATTCATTGTCTAGAGCAGGAAACTTGTCAAGTGCGTTATTTTGGGGATCTAGAGAGCAGGTTCATGCTGCAGTACGAAAGGCAATGGACTCGACCAGCTTCGGTTCCGCCACTTCGCTCCTCGATATTCTCGATGCAGACACAGTTGTTGAGCAAGTCACTCCGCCCGTCTTGGCCTACTATAATGCCACCACGATGGCCAAAAAGTACCCCAAGCTTGTACTTGACAAAAACAAGGAGAAATTCGGATCCTTGCGCAACGAGCTCATCAACGCGCATCTGCAATCTTCCTGGCAGAACTCGTATTTCATGGGTGTCGAAATAGTCAAGCCATTTCCCGACCACATGTCTGCTATGGTGCAAAACGCTACAGATCTGGCCAATGCCCTGGTTTCATGTCCTCCGACACCTCTGGCAGGCTCATGTCCCCCCAACCTGCCAAAATGCGGTCCCTGCGGTGCGACCACACCGTTGGTTGTCAGGACGCCGGAGACATTTATGAATGACAGTAATGTATTCACAATCGGCGTCGTCCCTCATCCATGGACACGCACCGTACTGGCCAATTTCCAAGAGCGACTCAACGCCAGCATCATCCGAGATTCAGAGCGCGACCGTTGGCTACATGCCGTCACAGAGGGCCTGCTCATCAGCCACCGATCCCGGTATTCACAAGTACTGCAGTTCAAAAAGGCAGTCTCCGGCGATACCGCCGACACCCGCACGCTATGGATCACCGCCGAGGATCCTTTCCCCACGGAACTCGACTGGCACTTCGGCTTCGCCATCCCGAAGGAGGTCATCGACAATGGTCGCTCCGAGAGCCCCGTGCCGTCGGACCACATCAACGAC
>JANAKD010000747.1:0-13644 GCA_027627215.1 Lecanicillium saksenae | reverse complement strand
GCCAGGCGAAGATGGGCGTTGAATGGAATCCCGGCGTGCGCCGCGAGGGTCATGAGGGCGTACTGTGCCGTGCACGCCTTGAATATGGCTGCGATCAGAAAGCGGACCTCCGGCGCAGGCATCAGAGAGGTTTCGGTCCACGATCCTGGCTCAAAGAGTCGTATGCGATCTATGATTGCGAGGGCGCTGCGTTGACTTACAGTCCCACCGCATTCCCCTCGAGCTATCGTCCGGCGCAGACGGTTGATATCTCTGAGGGAGAAGAAGAGGTATGTAGGGCATGGGAACTCTTCAAAGTAGGCGCTCCCGTAGTACATGTAGACATCTTCGTTGCTGTAGTATGATTCGGCCCTTACATGGTCGTGTGAGGGAGCTGTCGTGTTACCAACGGTCACAATACTAAAAGTACAAAGAACAGTTCGTCTACGTTAGCATCTACTTTTTGGTGTCTCAAAGGGTTGTGCGGGTAAGGGTGAAACGGCATTTGGAACTTACATCATGTGCAACACGACGTAGTTCAAGACCAGGTCTCCATCGGCCAAGAGTTTCCCGAAGCCGCCGCTAGCCTCGGCGGTTACCACAAACCCTTCTAGATGATGACACAGCGCCGGGGTGTTTAGCGAAATCTGCCAATCAGGCAGTTAGTTCCAAGCTATATATCATATCCAGCCGGCTGATGATGGGTTGCGGAGCTTACATCGCATGCCATATGTAGGGCAAGCCGTATGAGCACCTGCTTTTCGTGATACTTGTCTGGAGCTCCAATATCGTCGCTAAGTTCTTGCAACACCCGCCCGGTATACTCGTTGTATTTGCGTCTCATCTCTGCCAGAACGTCGACTGCTACGCCGTCTCTTTTAAACAGCACGCTATATCGCGTCCGTCTGGTCAGCCAATGCGCGAATGTATGCCGTACAAAGGTTGACATGGTGTAGTCTGGCGCTTGATGCTTTCGCTGGCGTCGTTCTTCTGGATTTACAGGCTGCATCAGGTCGTCAAAAGGCGACATTGAGCGCATGAGCCTCGCTATTCCAAGTCTGTTAGCTCAATATCTCGTCCCCGGCGGATCATTATCGGTCAAGGCGGTCAAGAATCAAGGGGATGTTTACACAGTCGGTGGCATTCAATCCAATCACGCTGCAATGAGCTCAGTCCTCCTTCCGCGATTGGCATCACGATAACTGCATCCGGCGCCAGTTTGCGCCCAGAATCCAGAGCCACGTTGACCACTGCAGGATGTCGTTCAAAAATGCACTTGGCTTTGTTTCTTATGCAGTTTCGACACTTTGGTCTGATTTCGTCGCATTTAATGCGTCTTGTCCTGTACGTTGACCGCTTGCATTAGCTCAGGCTGGCAAGCTGCGAGCTTCAGGGCTTACCGGCACACGAGGCATCCCGTTGAACTTCGTTCCGAGTACCGCTTGGTCCTCCGAGTGGGCGCCCGACTTGAGAGTTCGGCCGCGTCTTCGGGAGGGCACTTTTTTCGCTTCACGATTTGAAATTTGTTACATGCCATCTTGTTTTGACGATGATGTCTTGTTCAAATCCACCGATTTGCATGCTTGAGTCACATCCAATACAGCCTCGCCCGTAACGGTAAACGATTCAAGGGGACGCTTCCACGGGGGGACTAGCGTATCAAGAGCTGAAGTTACAGCCTAGCCTGATCTTGAGAAGAAAAATCGGACCTGAACAGAGCAAATTGGCAAGAATATTCGAATACGAAGCATCTATTTCAATTGGGTACCATTTTTCAAATGTCTGTCTATGTACTCAGTGAAAAAGTAGCCTGACCCATCTGTGCCAAAAGCGCCATAATGTCAAACGATGCGAGTGTTGTGTCAAGAATAAATATAGCCACTGCAAAACAAAGAACAGCCAAGCAAATGATTTTTTCTCGATAGAAATTATATGCCATTCCCAAGTGTATGTGTGTGTCTTGCGTGCTAAACAAGGGGGTATCAGGTGTATATGGAGGGAAAAAAAGTAAATCAAAAGTGTATAGTCGGGGTTGCGATGAACAAGAGGAAAAGGGAGTGGGTGCATCCAGCAGTAATAAAGACAAATGAAACAGAAAAATATGCATAAAAATCAGACACGCCCAAGAAGTCAACAACCAATTCTTGTTAAAAAGCAGAAAAGACAGCCAATATCCCATTGGCCGTTGGTGAGCAATAACCGCGCCATGTTCGCATGCAAGTGTCCCCATCCGGACTTTTTCCCCGTAGAAATCAGAAGAAGATATGTGTGGTGTAAGAAAATAGATCGAAACAGTGAGTCGATATCGTCGGAGAGAGGTAGGATGCGACAAGGCGCGGTGAGCACAAGAAAATACCATTTTTCGTCGTGCAGTGATATATGAAAGGAGAGTAGAGTGGCGATGTGTGCAATGCAAGACAGCCAGGTCATGCACGCGAGATTATGTATAGATTATAATGGTGTATGGCCGATGGTCAGTGTTATGAGCCATCCTCACTTGGCTGTAGCTCAATACCGCTGTCGCGGTCTGGCTGGGCTCTGATGGGCGATGAAGTTGCTGTGTCCTTGACAGTAATGTCGTGGTCGTCAACGTCTTGAAAGGCGAGATCGAAGTCGTCTTCGTCAACGGGTTCGAGCACGCGGCCGCCAAATTCGACATCCGAAACGCGAACGTGATACTCGAGGGCCTTCTGTCCTTCCTTGATCAGCGCCTCAGTCCAGCTCAGGCAGCGCTTGATGCTTTGGTTCATCTTTTGACTGTCGATCAGCAGCTCTTGGTGTTTGGTCAGATCAAGCTGCAGACGTTTCTCGTCGCGTTTACGGCGCATGGCGCCAACGGAAATTGCAGACATAGAGGCAGTATCAGTCATGGAGACGTCAGATTCTTCGATAGAGTCATCGAATTCTTCTTCTTCCTCTTCCTCTTCGGTTTCTTCATTTTCGCTGAGATCAGACAGCTCCACGGGCGGATCCGTGAGAGCTTCCGACACGACACGGCTATTAGGAGCCGAGGTAAGAGAAAGTCGACCGGATCGAGAAAGACGGCGGTAACGGCGCAGTTCGGCGGTTTGTTTGCGGAGCTGTCTCTCGAGTGTTCGGTTGATCGCTTCGAGGGAAGCGTTCGTGATTTCGAGATCCTGGACCTTGCGTTCTCGGCGCGCATTGGCAACCAGTTCGCTTACACTGTCGGAAAAGTGAGATTTGCTCGGGCTCTGAGGCTCAGAGAGAGAATCTCCCTCTTCATCAGATCCTTGGAATTCTTCCGCGGCATGCAACAGCGACGCCATTGTCATGGACGTCTGTAGCACGCCCGGACTTGCTGGCGGTGAGACGCTGTCGGAGGGGTTGGGCGAGATGGTCAGTTTCGGGGGCAACTGCAGTTCAGGCCCAGGGCTACCGCTGGCTCGTGATTGGCGTCGGAAGGATTTCGGGGGCGCATCAATGCTAACTCGTCTCATCCCACGCGGGATATCGGGGTTGTGAGAGGTGGTGGAAGGCGGGCTCGTCTGCGTTTGATTTCTGTTTGGTGATACAGGCGACATGGCCGATCTGAGAATGGGACTCAGCACAGGTGTGGTAGTGGTATTGTTCTTGAGAGGCGACGTCGGGCGTTGGACTATACCAACAACCGTAGCAGAGGATCCTAGCGGCGGGCGTCCTCCGGCGGGTAAACGAGCTCCCGATAGCGAGGGGTTAGAGCTCGAGCTTGGGAATGAAGACTTGGGTTCTAGATCCGGCGTTCCATTGGCATAGAAGAATTTCGTAGAGAGAGGATCTTGGGCATTTAGGTTGGAAGGGGAGAGCAGAGGCGCAGAGTGTGGTGTGCTGGTCGCCGAGCGATCCACGCCACTGTTGGGAGCAGCATTCGCATAGAAGAAGGTAGGGCCCTTCTGGATAGTTGGTGGTGGCTGTTGGCGCTGTTGGCCAGGAGAGTGTATATTCTTGGCATCGCTGGCGTAAAAGAACTTGTTGGAGTCGTTGGAGTCGGCGGGCATGTCGGATGGCTTGAGTCCAGCCTCGGGAGGTCCTGATATGCCTAGGCCGCCAGGGCGCGGGCTATCACGATCGCATCCATCGATGCGGGCTTCCGGGTTTGGCGTGCCGCAAGGAGTGCTGCTTGTGCTGTCGACACGGGTCTGTCTATGGCCGGTGCGAGGAGTCACGTTTGTAGCGAGAAAAGCAGAGACGGGAGAGGCCACATCATTGGGGCCGGCGGACGCTGTCGGCCTCCTCCAGCCAGGTCGCGACATCCATGGCGGTGTTTAGCGGCGAATCTTGGGCCGACGCCCGACCCACGCTTTGGACAGAGGTGCTGCCCAGCATAAAGTCGTCGACCGTGTTTCCGAGGACCAAGGACGTATACCCCGATGAAGTGTCCTTGGTACGAATTTATGGAGGTGGCAAGCTGCAAATGTTCCGCAAGTGGACAAACAGCGGGTTCTGCATCCAGCTGGGCCAGACAACGCCTCAGGAGCTGGTGATGGAGCTGGGACCGCCGAATGCCATATATCGCAAAAACGATGAGAAAATGGACGTGCACCAGGGGCGCGTAACAGGCACTGCGAGGGGAAGAAGCGCGGGCGGCGATTCGGGTCGCGCAGACGAAGCCATGACAGATACAGATCAGTCCTCAATGAATACCGGCTCCGACGACTCCGACAACGAAGATGCCATCGACGAAGACAGCGCCGTGAATCCGTCTGGCGAATGCTTCTACAACTATTTCTACATGGGTTTCGACGTACTGCTCTCCAAGCCGACGGAGCCATCGAAGGCGCCCCCCGGTCAGCCCAACGGAGATCTCGATCCCATCGGGGTCAAGATGCACCACTCGGATCGGCTGGTGGTGACCAAGATTGTGCTGCACGGCAACATCCCCGGGTCGTACGAGTTCAACCGGCACCGACGCTGCCGGTGGGAGATTGCGTACGCGGGGCGGGAGGACCAGGCGGTGACGTCGGAGATGGAGTTTGAGCACGTCGAGGCGCTGATGAACCAGACGTGGGAGAGCGAGCTGGCGGCCGGCGGCGGCAAGTCCCAGGCCCGACAGCGGGGTATGGTCCTTAATCGGGGCTGGGGCGACAGTCCCGGCAGCAGCTGCGAGTTCCTCGGTGGATGGGAGGAGAGCGGTGCACGGAGGGCCGAGACAAACAGTGACTCGACGACGACGCTGTTTGGATTTCCGGGACTGGTGTTTGAGGTGCTGAAGAATGGATACATAAATACGGTGACCATCTTTTGATTCACTGCGACCATGACTACAGGTGGAAATTTGCTTTCAACTGCCGCTGTTGTTGGATTTTAGGAGTTTGTACTGTAACTTGGCATTGTTCTTTTTGTACATGATTTGCCCGAAACTGTTAGCATAGAATAATGTTTCTTCATCCAGTCATTTGTTCATTCATTCATTCATTCATTCATTCATGAAAATGTTGCCGAGTTTACCATGTAACTCGAGGCTGTGCAGCTCGTCAAAGCGCAGCTACCGCTTTAGGCAGCTAGCGTGCTTGCTCCGGCATTAAATCCGACGGGAGACGTGGGTACTGGTGCCGGCCGTCCTCGGCGTGGCTTGCGCTGGGCAGAGAAGAGACGGCTCGGAAGCTCGGAAATGTAATCTTGCATCTGAGAACCTGGATAACTGCGAGAATGTCCTGGCTTTTCTGTTTTCATTGTATTAATACACAAAGTAGTTATTTCCGTAGTGAAATTCCCGTCTTAAAAGTCTTGCCGTCGCTCTCCTGCTCGAGGCTCCGGAAACGGGTCCGTCTTGATTCAAGCCAAAGGCCCACAACAGGCATCTCCAGTCGCTGCGAGCCGTTGTCACTTGCTGCCAGCTGATGTGGCAAGCCAGCTCAAACTTTCCGGGGATGTGGCGGTGACCAAACAGCAACAATCTTGTTTGCTTTTTTTTTTTTCTCCCCTGCTGTTTATGTGGTGAAGAGAACATGTCAGTTGGCGGTGAAATCATTGACAGCACATTGGGGATTTGGTAGACGCATCGGTAGTTGGTAGACATTTACAAGGGCCAAAAGCAGGCCTCGTCGTTAGTCGGACATCCCGCCCCGTTCGCGCCTTGGGACAGCGCGAGTTCCCCGACCAAAGAAAAAAAAAGTTATTAATCGGCCCCCCACGGTGCATCCACAACGGGCCGTCACTCTTCTCGGCCGACATGCTCTTTTAGTCTTCTTTTTTCTTCTTTCCTTTCTTTTTCGTTATTCCTTTCTCGACGTCGTCTTTCCTTGCTTGGTCTGTCGCTTTTGCTGCCCCAGATCATTTTTTCTGGTCGATTTCATCCTGCAAGGCTAACCAGTGCTGCGTTATGCAAGTCACGTACCTGCAACTGCAACGTCAACTCTGAGACAACGACTCAACGAGGAAGAAAAAAAACGTCCTTTTTTTNGATTCACGTCGGGTGCGACCCTCTACCCGCCCGTCATGTCGCCTAAATCTGAGCACCGTCTCAGTGCGGACGGCACCACGATCAATGCCGACCTGACCAAGGAAACCGACGGCCACGCGACGCCACTCGAGACGGCCGCATCACCACCAACGACCTCAAACAGCGAAGCCAAGAACCACAACCAACCCAGCGACGCTGCTGCTGCTGCTGCTGCTGCCGCCGCCGCTTTTTTTCTGGCCCGCCTGATCCCTCCTCGTCTGTCCCCCATTTGTTAGTTGTCTAGGTCTCGACACCTCTTCTTGTTTGCCCGCCTTTGGCCTGTTCCTTGTTCCTTGTCGCAGGTGGCCCTCTGTCTTGCTATTTACTCCATTTCCTTTTGCCGACGCTGCCTTGGTCCGTGTTGGGCCTGGACTGGCATGACTGTGTCATTCTGCACGCCTTGATCCCACACTTTGCTTCTCATCATATTGCCGCACCTTTTTTTGCCTTTTCCTCTTTGCATATCCTGGCTCTCTCCCTCGTCCCATTCTCAGACTTATCCCTCGGTCGCTGCCTCATTGTCGCGCGACCAGTGCACCGCGCTCGTCTGTCTGTCTGAGCCTGCTTACTGCCCGCAACCGCCACCAGGCTCCGCCAGTGACCAAAGTGTACTTGCCTTTTGCCCGACTCGGTTGCCAGAGCTCGCTTATTTTCTCTGCTTGCCCGCACGACATTCTGTGCCGGTTTATCATCAGCAACTCTCGCCAACGTTTTCATACGAAGCATCTTTTTCCGACTTTGATATCCTCATCACTCCTCGTCGCCGCCTCGTCTCTCGCTTGCCCCGCACGCCGCCAACCATCATCTCCACGAGTCCCAACCCAACGAAAAAGCCACCGTGCTGCGGCTACTGTAAAGTTCCGACGAGTCTTTTGTTTTATTTTCCCCGAGTCTCGGCTGTCGTTGGCATTTTCTGTCGCTTTCCAGAGCTTGTGTCTTTCTCCGGACACCCGGCTGTGGTGAACTCATTTACAAGAACTACCCTGTTCCCACATCTCCGACCGACTTACTTATAAGCCCGGCCACCACCTGCAAACTCTCCTACCACATTCCCTGTGGCGTCGGGGTCTTCCAACGGCGATTGAATCACACAAGTTTTATTAAGAAACAGATTTCCTCGGCACATATCTATCGCAGCATACTTTTTTCCCCTTTATCGCGACACGTACTCGACAACTTCGTTGGATTTCTCCGGATTCTTCGCGACGCCGTCTCCTCCGTCGGCCCAGTGCAAGGCCGAATACATTCAAGATTTACGCCATTGATACATTAATTATGAGTCATGGATAATATGGATTTCATGAGCCACGATTCATCTGGGCCACCAGCTCATGCTAATAACATGCCTCAGCCCTCGGCAGAGTGGCTGGCACATTCAGCCTTCGTGCCACACTGGCATCAATCCGGGGCTTCGATGTATTCCCAGTACGATTCCACCAATCCAGCATTCACAAATTCTTACGCACCTGTTCAGAGTGGACCTTATTCGATGCCAAATGTCTCGAGCGGGCGTCTCTCCAACAGCATGAACCAGTACCAACTACCAACCGGCATATGGCCTCCCACGTCTCTTCCTCAACAACCGAACGCTCCCCAGCCTCTGCCTTTTGGTTTAATACCTGGAACGAACGTGCACCACGCCCATATTGCGAGAGGCTCCTCTGCGACGCCGGTAATTGCGCATTCACCTCACGCGTTTGCTCCAAACCCAGCTACATCAAACAGGCAGTTGCTGCCGGGCACGGTGAATCCACAGCTCAACGCAAACGCGCGCTTGAACCAACACTCGCAAAACTCGACTCCTCTTTCTGCCGAGGCCTCTCCCTTTTCACTGCAGGCACGGAACCTGAACCAAGCGTATCAACCACCATATCGGAGCGTCCAAAATCGCAATCGGTCGTCCCAACCTCATCAACGAACACAGTCTACACCAGGTGAGTATTGGCCGGGGTTAAGTCGGTTAAGCGCATGTTTGCAAGAAGAGGCGGTGGGTGCACTCTCACCTCTCTTTATGCTTTTACCCGCAGATCAACTTTGTCCCACAACATTCAACGAAAGCCGGGAACTCCCGCTGACTTGAAACTTTCTAGCTCTAAATCAAAACGCGAACGATAGAATGAGCCAGCCATCTTTTTCGGAGCGACGACGACTTGAGCATATGCGAGGGCGACGATCAGTGGGCACCAGATTCAGTGCGTCGGATAACCAAAGCGAGACCGTAAGAACCTCTAGCGGCTCTTTGTTGATTTATCCCAGTGGTCGCCGTCAGGCCACGATGAATCACACAGGCACGTTGGAAGAAGCTGAAACTAGGCGAGTGCAGCTCCTTCGCGGCACACTTCAAAGCCGCTATGTCGTGTCGAAAGCGGCGCTACAAAGCCTCCAGGCAGTCAACGTGAAGGATCTGCCGGAAAGTGACAGGAGTAAGTAATTTTGAGCGGCCTGGCCACTACGACATTGCTGACCTTGAAAGCCTGCATGATTTGCTACAACGACTACGAAACGGTTTCTCCCGAAGGTGTCTCCGAGATGCCCATTCGGCTTCCCAAGTGCAAGCATGTTTTCGGCAACCACTGTATTCGCAAGTGGTTTCAAGATTCCGACAGCTGTCCATACTGCCGCGACAAGTTGCAGTCGGAGCCGAAACATTACCCGTCTTCTACCAGGGCCTTTTTGGACATGATGCGCATCCGTGGATGGAGCGCGGGCTCCGAGGTGGCTGAAGATTTTTATCGCCGAATCATGAATGGCGAGGATGTCCAGGCGATTGTGAGATTGGCACGTCCTGCAACAGAACGACACCCTGCTCAAGACGAGCAACACGAGGAATCATCCCGCCGATCCCGAAACCGTCGTGCTAGCTCCTCGAGCGTCGAGCAGGAGCCCTTTTCTCCGCTACGCAGCCCAGAAATGACGGGACATGGTGCTACGAGACCTCAAACGACGCCAAACTCCTCGGGAGCAGTATCTCCTACGCAGGCAGGAGCCGGATCTACACCGTGGATCGTCATGGGTCCTGGATCGACGGGTGATATGCAACAGAATGTTCCATTCAGATATCAGTCGCCAGCTCGTCCTGGCCCATCAACAACCGCACGTCAGCCAAGTTTGGCAGCGCAGCCCTCGTCAAGACATCAGCAGGCGTACACGAGACATGCCGCGAGCTCGAGTGCCATACCGAATCCGCTACGACAGGGCAACCAGGCGTCGCAAATTCTGCATTTGCATTCGCCTGACCGGCCCTTGGATGACTTGCTGGAGGCATTCTACTCGAGCGGAGACGAATCGGCTTAGATTGGGGAGATTCCCTACTCGCTTGAGGAGCAACAATTCGGTTGCTGAAGTGATTACGCCAGCGACCGGCCAGGGGTGTTCTAGGAAGATGCGCTTTATTTATTTACCACGGTTGGATTTAACCAACCTGTCTTATTGTGTTATTTGGCGCCTTTTTTTTGGTGTTCAAACAGCGTTATTCATATTCTGCATTATGACGGCGTTGTGGTCTTTGCTTTTTGGCATATCACGCAGCATTGGGGTTATCGTTTTGAGCTTTCTTGCTATTGTTTGGCTGATAGAATGGGGGTGTCATTTTTGTTTTGAAGCCTTTTTTCATGTATAATGACATTTTTNAGAAGCCAGCGCGGCGGCCAGAGTAGCGAGAATTTAATGGCAGCTGAGTTCCTATTATTATATGGAATGTGTGGATTGGTGATGGTTCACGTAGCCTACACAACACTTGTATCATAACAGCAGTAACCGAGGGGCTAGCCGGGCGCTTGAAATTGTTAAACGTAAGCTGCATTTAACAGATGCAAGCTGGCTACCTACGTCCTGGAGCTGTCTTTACACCTTGTGCATGCGTGTTGGAGGTCGCAGAATGAAATGCCTTGGCATAGGGTAGCAGCTCAACGTACTAAGGAAGCTTGAGTGAGAGCGGTTGCGCCACATCTGGGCCGCCACGTGTGGCGGTGGCGAATTCTCCGACGACAGGAATGCAGAGCGGTGTGAGCCGAGATGGGAGGGAGTTATAGATGCCGAATGGAAGGGTAATGTTTCCATGTACATTTTGATAATTGTTGCGATTTTCTTTTGAACAATGCTTCGCCTGGATTACCTCAAAACGAGTGGCTTGCACCATGTTTATTGACTCCCCAGCCCAACCCTGCTGGGCCCTGAGGTTGACGAGGCAGCCGGGCATAGGGCCCCACCTTGACGTGGCTTGACTACTGAAAGGCGGTTACAGCATTTACAGTGCAGAGCAGTGCTGGAAAGCTTTCTTGGTTCGCTACGTGACCAAGAGTATAGTGGTGTAGCTCGACTACGGGGTACTGAGTAAGAGCGACTGCAACTGCAACCTGTCATTTGATTCAAGTGCAGAGGCTACTGGAGACTAGAAAGCTTCCCAACTTCCTTGGCCGGCAGCTGGAGTGAGTGGTGCCACGACAGCTGTGGCGCTACGTCCCAAAATGGCGTTAGCGTGATGGCCGCTATAATTATCGCCTAGTACTGGTTTCATGTCTTGGAGGTAAATGCAGTAAGCCTGTAGCGGCTACACTGTGTCAAGGGTAGATGAAATGATGGAACGGAGGTGAGCAAGAACCGGTTTACGGCCCCAAACGAGAAAAAAACTTGGCTCGCCCTTTCAGATGCTAGATAACCTGTCGCTGGCGGCCATCTGGCGGTCTGAACAAGAATGAGGAATGGGCTGGAGACCCACTGCTCCATACTATTGTGTCCATTGTTGAGCGGGAGTGAGATTGTGGGTGAGAGAAGTTGACAGAGGAGGCATTCTGTGGAAATGAATGAATGTCAAAGGACTGAAATTGAAAGATGTAGCCTGATTGAGCACATAACACATGCAGAGCCTCATGTACATGAGCAAAGAAACCACAGAGTGCAACACCACGAAGGCACTAAAGCGGCGTCGCATCCAAAATTACCTGCACCTCTCTAGCGTCATCCCCAGCCACCGCAAAACCGCACCACCACCGCACCTTTTCAGCGGAGCGGCTCGGGTCGATGGGTCCCCCGCCCAGCACTACACCTCTCTAGGCCTTGCAGCGGTCTTCAGTGCCCGTCGGGCCCCGTTTTGCCAGGTTCCCAGGCGCCCAGATACCTTGTAAGTCCTGCAAGGTGCCAGGGCCACTTCAAATCAAAACATTCATTTTCATCTTGCATCCTTTTTTTTTCCCTTCCTATCATTCATACCCCGATATCACCTTATACCCTTTTTCCTTTTGCATTTGCCCTCATGTTCTGTTCTCTGTCCGTCCGTCCACGCCATTGAATAGCAACACACACCTGGGGATTGCAGATTGAAGAACATCACCGCCACAAGACCACACTCCCCCTCTCACCATGCCGCGGGAGCGGGAGACTCGCCGCCAGAGTCGTGACGACTCTGACCGGCGCAAACCTGACCGCGAGCGGGAGCGAGACCGGGATCGCGAACGAGACCGTCGCCGTGACCGCGACACCGCCGANCGACACCGACCGACGCAGGGAGAGCGACTACTACAACAACAACAACAGCAGCAGCGCCGGCACTCGCTCCAGGGCCGCCACCGAATACAGCTCGATGCCCAACCCTACATCCTTCATAAACATGCCGTTCCAGGCGGCGCCGTCCTCGCCGCCGCGCCAGCCCGCCAACGCCGGGATGATGAGCTCCAGGGCCAGARGCAAGCAGAGRGATCCTGGTGGTGCCGCTGCAGGTTTATTCCAAGACAATCGCAAATCTCGCGCTGGGGCTGTGGGCTACGTGCGCTGGCCAGGCAGACAGGCAAGCAAGCAAGCAAGCAAGCAAGCAAAGCAGGCAGGAATTGCAAGGGCTTCGGTTGCCTGTCTGCCTGTCATCCCTTCCCTTCCCGCATGTCCTCTCAGCTGACAGGAATTGAGAAAAGGAAAAAACGGGTTAAGGCAGACAGAACCCCGTGCCGACGTCTGCTCCCCAGCTTTCCCGGCCTTGGCAAACAGGGCCCAAATAGCGAGATTTTTTTTTTTGGGAACATGCCGTCGCAGCGTTGCAGCCCTAGCAGACTAAGCTAGTCGCAACCGAGGGATCCAGGGCTGCCGTCGTCTAGCTCGCGGTGCTCGTACGAGTCGCAGCCTCGTCTCCGGATCTCCGGCCTCCTTGTCTTGACCTCATGGCAATAGGGCGCTAGAAAGGACAAGGAGGGGATAATAGAAGCAGAGGTCTATATCAGCGCCCATGCTGAATTGTGCCGTCTTCCGCTTCACTGTTGAGCAGTTGATATGGCGTACAACTCCGCCCTCACACGTTCGTTCAATCCTTCCTAGTGCGGCGTAGTCCATTCCATCCCAGTTTAAGAAGCTGCATCTGCTTGTGGCTGGCCAAGCAAGGCCAGGCTGGAAGTCTTGCGCTGTGGTGGGGCGCGATGGAAAGAATCCGACAAGTATGGCCACCTTCTTTGTTGCCTTCTGTGGCGTATTGGGTTAATTTAGTCCGTGTCGTTGCACCATCTGACTGGGCAGCGAGACCGACGAATGGTTTGCTCTCCGTGGTGCTCACACTAGTGAATGGTCGCTGCAGCTTTTGTTTTTCAGATCGTTTTTCGCATGAACGTAAATTCAAAGGCCCGAAGTGGGATGCAAGATGAGGAAACCGCCGAGCTGTCATCCAGTCCATTGTCAAGCCCCCCCGACCGCCCTGTCGAATGGCATCTTATGCCGTAAAGGGAATGTAATGTTTTGCACACCCTCCTGTACGCTTTCCCATGGATCCTAGTGGCAACTGGTGTCCTCTGTTTCTCGGTCCGGGGTGCTGCTACCATACTCCCAGGGCAGAGTCAGAGCAACGAATCCGTCTAGTCGGAAGCCCGGCCGAAACGGCAAACAATCTTGGGAGAGTCTCACTGCCGCTTGGTATATGCCGACTGCAGAGACTCCAGTAACGTGGCATGGTGCATGAGTTCATCGCAGTGGAGCAATTGAAAATTGCAAAGGGCTTGCCTGCTAAAAATGGCGATACAGCCGTTGCCATCAACGCCCGTGGCTCTTGTTTGGCGGCATGGCGCCGCCGCCGTCCGCCGTAATATTAAGCCTGCGAGTGACCGAAATCACCACCCACACCACCACCTCACAGACTTTGCGCAGATAGTTTTTGGGCCTATTGGTGATGACAGCCGTGTGTGAGAACCAGTAGCTCAGCGCCAACGCACAGGGTTGCTGCCAAGACCAGGGACCCGGCACGGGCGCGACCATTC
>JANAKD010000746.1:0-13645 GCA_027627215.1 Lecanicillium saksenae | reverse complement strand
CAGCCGCATCCCTGCCCTGGAAGACAACACAGAGGTGAGCGCTCAGGTTGAGCGAGCAGCGGAGATGTGCGGTGGCCAGAACTGCAATCTTGATGTCGTTTTTGAGGACGGCATCGCCTGGGTGGCGCGCATCCGTCTCTGCCATACGCTGCTCCCGCCAGACGTCATCCAGCGATACTTCTGCCTCAGCGAAGTCGCCACGCTGCAGTTCCTGGCGCGAACAAAGGTACCGGCACCAGAAGCATATGCATACGAGCTGGATTCAACAAACCCCGCTGGCGTCGCATATATTCTGATGGAGAAGCTCCCCGGGATGGCGCTGGACTGGAAAGGCGCCAACGAGTCGCAGAGGGCACACGTCATGAGCCAACTTGTCGACGTACAGCTCGAACTGGAGAAGCACCCGCTTCCGCGGGCAGGCTCACTCATCCTCCCCGAATCTATCATCGAATCCAGGGAGGAGATCCGCGTCGGTCCGTACGCGCAGATGCCGTGCTTCGTTACCCCAGAGCAGCCGTCACTGGGTCCCTTTGATACTCTTGCAACCGCCTACAGCGCCATGATCAAGCAGCAAATGAGGATGCTCGCAAACGGCGAGAAGAGCGACCTGCGTGTCGACAATTACATCGCCCTTATTTGGCGCCTCACCGCTCTGCCCGGCCTTGTGCGCGACTCGGTGTCGCGCAAGGGACCATTTTACCTCCGACACTACGACGACAAGGGCGACCACATCCTTGTCGACGACGACTACAACATCACGGGCATCATTGACTGGGAATGGGCGTCGGCGGAGGCAAAAGAAATGGCGTTTAGCTCCCCGTGTATGCTGTGGTCCGTGGCAGACTTTTTCGACGGGCAAAATGCGCTCAGCCCAGACGAGACGGCCTTTGCTGACATGTTTGCCCACAGCGGCCGCGCGGACATGGCGGACATGGTACGCGGGGGNCCGGCGATGGCAGCGGTTTTTGAGTTTCACGAGCGGTGGTTTGCCGAGAGATATAGAAGAGTTTGAGGCACTGTTTCGGGCTCTGCGGGAGAGTTGCGCGAAAGAGGATGGGGGAGCGAGCGATGTGGCGCATGGGATGTCCTACGCGGAATGGAGAGTGAAGCTTAGAGGGCGTGGCTGACGATGCCCAGCTCGCGGCAATAATCGAGGCGGAAAAGGAAGGGCTAGTAATGTGAAGTCATTGCAGGTATTAGACTAGAATAAGTGGGACTAAGCTGTAAACTTTTATAAAATTGGTAAAATGAAGTGGAATCGCCAGTATCTTACAACAGTCAGTTGAATCATCCTTGCTGGCCGGCGCTATAAGCTGTAGAGGACGGTGAGGAAGTTGGGTCGGGACGCCGTGGCTAGCTGACTTGAGACGAATATGTTGAAAAAATTGTTTGGGTGATTCAGAAGAGTCGAGGCAGCGAACTACCCTATATGTTCAACCTAATGATTACAACAGAGCTTTTCAAGGAACTCTCATCGCCATAGGGGAAAATTGCCACGGATCACACCTTAGAAGTGTGGAAAGCGATTTGACTGTCGTTGAACCACCTGGTCACTCCTGTCGCTGACTCCATCACAGTCAAGTCGATCTCAAATGGAGTCTTTGAGCCGCATCTGGATTCCTTGCCAAAGGTCTTGCCTAATGGACGTGGCGGTCGTGAAACAGGGAGACGAGTCCTCAAGCAGCTACTAGCTGTGCCCCCCGCCAAAAATACGGGCACAGCTTAGGCTAGAGAAGACAAGGCTACGGATACTCTTCAGCGATTTCATAGGTGTCGCTTCTTGGGTTAGAGACAAAGCTGGCTGTGGCGCGCAAATTAGGCTACCGAAGCAGCTATTTTTATCCTCCAGCACAGAAGACTGACTGGTGGCTACCAGCAGGTTACCTTGGACCTATTGCGATAGGGAGTGAGATGACGCGTCACCGTCACAGAATTACATTGTCTCCTGTGCCAACGTGCAAAACGAATGGTGCGTGGAGAATCCGACATGGTCTGTGTAAGGCCCCCAGCGGCTACCCACGCGAGGCCGCGGAAGCAATGACGTGTCGCGCTCTTGGGCACAATAAGCAAAGGTTTGATTGGTGGCCAACGCTGACGTGTACGTGTCTAAAACTAGATGCCATGTCACCGTTCGCGCACTGGTCGTAGCCCTACACGCCGTTCCTTGTGCAGAAGCTCTCGCCAGAGATCACACCCAACCCCTGTCCCTTGCCTCCACAAGCCGACAAGGGCCCCAGCCTTGCGAGGCTACCCCATCACACGGGCCTCGGTATTCAAGAAGTTGTCGCCGCATTTGGCAAATGATCTAACGCTGCTTCTTTGCACGCACCTGTAACGGTTTGGTGAGTCTTGTTAAGGCGTAAGTGTCTAGTTAAGGCAGCACTGGCTAAAGAGACTTGATCCTGTTGCCCTGTAGTCAATGTAGCTCATAGACCAAAGTAGAGGGCTGTTGGGTGCGTTGGCTTGTACAATTTCTTGTTGCTTTATTACTGCTCTCTGTTTCTGTTATATAATTATAAGAATGGGGAGTTTCTTCAATTCTATTGAAGCACCTCACGATCGTTTGTTTGCATCTTTCTTTGTCGCGTACTTACGTCGGCTGTGCCAATAGTACTGGATTAGGCACCAGGCTGCTTTCCACTGGGACAACCGCCGCAAATATCTCTGCTATGTAGTTTCATCTCAATTGCACGGAAATCCACAAATCCGTCCCATAGCTAGCTCCACAGCGCTCCACGCCGAGCCTGTTGCCGTTCCCGTAGCTAGACCGACTTACTGGAATCTTGACGCACTCAAAGGAATGAGATTTGAAGGAGAACTTGCCTTCCTCGGCCAGCATGTGTGCTACTAATTGACTCGACGTGACCATCACGGAATTCGCAGCGCAACATAGAGGAGATACAATGGCTTGTAAATACTTACCGACGCCAAGGCGGATACGTATAACTATTCTATCCGTTCTTTTTCTACTATGCTTCTTGTTCTACTATTTATCCATTTTCCAATCGAAAACAGTCACCTCCTCCGCGTCTAGACTCTCACCGCTCGACATCAACACCTTAACGACGCATGCGATCAACAATACCGTTATAGTCGTGCCCGTCAATACTGGCATGCTCAATTTCGCAAATAACTTATTATGCTCCCTCGAACAAATCTCCTTCAACACATCGACGATAATATTCTGGGCTCTGGACGACGGTGCGGAAACTATATTCCACCGCCGAGGATATGCTACCTACCGCGACGCGACGCTCTTCTCCGCCAGCGGCAACGAGAACGAACACGGTGTCACCGCGGCCTACCGACGCATGATGCTGCAGCGGCCCATTTTCTTCCGCGATGTCCTGTCCGCCGGCTTCGACATTCTCATGCTTGACGCCGACATTGTCTTTTGGCAGTCGCCGCTGGTTATTGTGCCCGAAGATGCCAACAGACACGACATCGACATGGTGTATAGCACCGACGCGCGCGAGTTCTATACCACTCATGACGCATTTGAAGATAGCGGCCGCCGTGGGTCGCTGATGCCGCCCATCTGCAACGGCATGTTCTGGATGAAGAGCAGCCGCGAGACGGTCTCGCTGTGGTCCGAGATGCTCGACGTATTCGCGGCGCCGTGGTGGCAAATGGGACTCTACCGGTATTTGTGGTTTCAGGATGACCAGCGCGGCGTCGATGTGTTGCTGAATGATGGACGGGCCCAGGTCGTGCCGCCGTTCCCGCGAGGCATCACGCACGCCATGGTGCCAAATCGCGATGACAGTGGAAAGAAGTTGAATGTGAGGCTACTAGACCAGACACAGGTTGCGAACGGGCAGCTGTTTATGTTTCGAGAGGCCGAATACGAGGCGAATTTAGAAAAGATTCGAGTACAAGGGAATGATCGAATATCGGTGCATATGAATTGGAATACCCATCGTATTTCCAAGGCCGATGGGGCTAAAGAGAAGGGCATTTACTACTTGGACGATAATGATGAGTGCACATTTTTACATCGATAAATGGCCTGGGCAACATATTCGCGAATGGGAATTATAGGTGGGTGGTGCGGAACAGATGCCAGCCGATAGTAAGAAGGTGTCTTCTTCGCCTACACCCCAGGCGTGAAGTAGAGAGTTACTCAGTAGCATTCAACAACAGTAGCATAGTTAGACAGCATTGCACAACTTACAACTTCATTCTTCAAATGCGAAAGGCGGAAACATGTATTCTCCAGCATTGCTTGTTGCCGGCCATGTTCCAGTTATAAATCCAGGCGTGCGCTGTGCTCTTGAACTCCACGAAATTTTATTGCCAGCAACTACCAAGTCGTAACCAGGAGACGAGCTCATTTTACTGTATATATCTTGCCTCTGGTCACAGCTTTGGCAATTCTTCGCATGTTAGACTTGATATTAGTTAGCTAGAGCTGGTATAATCCACACCTTTGCCTTGTCTCGTCGACTTAGACGCCCAACTTCACTCAGCTGCTCTACACTTATCACCTTTTCGCTGTTTCCAGCTGCTCTCTGTCTCACGTAGAGATACATCCCGGTCTTTGCCTGTAAGGTCAGCGAATTAATACGACCTGTACTCGCAGTTTCCCAAGAAGAGCCTACACGTGCCACGCACCCACCCTCTGGGGGGTGCTGTAGGGTGTGCGGCCACCCATAGCCCCCCGGCCACTTTTCCACAATAACATTATTGACAGACGCGTAACTTTCGTAAAAATAGATGTTTTAATTTAAGAAAAAAACCACAGGGTATTTAATACTTTAAGTTTTATATATAAAAATCCTAATTTAAAATTATAATATATTATAGAGTAATTTAGTATTTCACGTGGCTTCTTCTAGTAATATATAACTAGTATAATACTATTCTTATAACTAACCCTCTTAAATATAAAACTATAAACTAAGGAAGAAGAAGTAATTTTAAAGATAGTTATTTACTTTAATAATATAAATCTTTTAGTACTTAAATTATAAATAATAATTATAATAAACTTAATAATTAAGATATATATATTAATAAATAATCCTAGTCTTAACTTTATAAGACTATATTAAGTTAATAGCTTTATTAAATATTATAATTTAAAGGTATAAAAAGGAAAAATTTAAGATCTAGTTAAATAAGATATTAAAAATTTTAGTATTATTAAAAATATTTTAATAACCTTAAAGATATTATTAAGGAGAGGGGTATCTTTATTAATATAATATAAAATATAAATAAGACGGGTTTTTAGCTTAATAGTACTAATAAGGTAGTAGTTATTACTATATAAAAGAAAAAGGCTTCCTAAAGAGGTATTCCTAGGAATTATAATATAGTAAGTTCTATTAAAGCTATCTTAACTAAAGGGGACTTTATTAAAGTACTATTTCTTATAGTATCTAGTAAGATATATCTTATACTATAGTATATAGTCTCTAAACTTCTAGACGCCACTAAGATTACTATCTTTAAGTTAGGTATTTTAAATAATAAAATAGGCCTTAAATAGCTTAAATTCTTTAAAAAATACACCTATAATAAGAGCTTTTTAAAGTAGTAAATATTAATTATTAATAGTTATAATAGTTACTAAACCTATAATTTTATTACCTTTATTAAAAGTAAAAAAATTATTATTTTTAATTTACCTTTATAATTAATATATCTTATTTAGCCTTTTAATATAATTATTTTTTTACTTATTAAATATTATTATTTAAAGGTAATTAATATATTAGTTTATAATAATATAAATAATATTATAAAGCTTAAATTTTTTATAGTTATTAATTATATATATTATTAAATAATAAAGAAAAATTTTATACTCTCTACTTTTAAAAAAATAGGTATCTAGTCTTTTAACCCTTAAATTATTATTAATTAAATATATAAATTATATCTTAAAGAAAAGGCTACTAAAATAATAACTCTAAAGCCTCTAGTAATATTAACTAGCTAGTTTTATTTATTACTACTTATAATACTAAGTAATTTATACTCTATAGATATTATATTTTAAAGTCTAAGAGCCTCTACTAAGAAATTATTTATAAAAATAGATTATAACTAAGAATTTCTTAATTTTCAAGCTAGGCTTACCTATATAGAATTAAGATATATATAAATTACTACTAGCTATAAACTCCTTAATTAATATATTAAGAATATAGAGGCTATATAAAAATAAGCTTATAAGCTTTATATAATATAAGCCTATTACTTATAAAAAGGTAGTATCTTTAGGGTATTATATATATATAAAATAATTAAAAATAAGAAGGAGGTAAAGCTTATAGTGGCCTAATATAAAGTATAAGCTACCTAGAAGAAATATAAAAGAGAAGCTAAAAAGATATATAAAATAAATAAAAAAAATAAAAAATAGATAATAAAATAATTATATACCTAGAAACCTAAATAATTATTTATTATTATTATTTATTATTAAATAAATTAAGTTATTGTTTAAAGCCTTCTATAAAGTGGCTGGGGGGACTATAGGTGGCCGCACACCCTATAGCACCCCCTAGAGGGNTAGGTGCGTAGCACGTGTACATATTATTCGCAGGTTATTAAATATTAAAAATAGGTGTAGTACATTGAGCAGGCTACTCTCATGTCCACTCAGGGCTACGTCACCCAGAGCGGCGCTACATACGGCCCTGCCCGCATCTCCCACCGCCAGCCCGGCAGCAGCGAGTATGTCTACGACGAGAGCGCCGGCGAGGGTACCTGCGCCTACGTTATCGACACCGGCATCGACGTGAACCACCCTGTACGTAGTCCCCTCCATTCTTCTCAAAGAAAACACACACAATGTTTCTTGTCAGCTAACCCCTCCCCGTTCCCCCGCAGGAGTTCGAAGGCCGCGCCACCTGGCTGGCCAAGTACGGCCCCGGCCCCAACTACGACGAGTGCGGCCACGGCACGCACGTCGCCGGCATCATCGGCAGCAAGACGTACGGCGTGGCCAAGAAGACGCAGCTCTACTCCGTCAAGGTCCTCTACTACTCGGAGCAGCGCCGCAACTGCGTCGGCGACAACTCGGACATCATCAAGGGCATCAACGCCGTCGCCGCCGACGCCGCCACCCGCAGCTGCCCCAACGGCGTCGTCGTCAACATGTCCCTCGGCGGCGGCTACACCAAGGCCCTCAACGACGCCGTCGACGCCCTCGCCAACAGGGGCATCTTCGTCGCCGTCGCCTCCGGCAACGAGAACCAGGACGCCAGGAACGTCTCGCCCGCGTCCGCCAGCAAGGCCTGCTGCGTCGGCGGCACCGATGCCAACGACCGCCGCTACGTCAACTCCAACTACGGCGCCAACGTCGACGTTGCTGCTCCCGGCGTCAACGTCCTCTCTACTTACCCCAACGGCCGCACCGTAAGTTTGATAGCAAAAGCCCCCCGCCCACCTTTACTCAAAAAGATTTGTTGCCCACTAACACGCCTGGGTGACGTAGGCTTCTCTTACTGGCACCTCAATGGCCACCCCTCACGTTGCTGGTCTTGCTGCCTACCTCGGCGCCAAGGACGGCGTCTCTGGCCCCGGTGTTTGCGGTACCATCCAGAACCTGGCCACTGCCAACGCCATCGTCGACCAGATCCGCGGCACCAAGAACCTCATTGCCTTCAACGGCAACCCCCGGGGTTAAGCCACATCTATGGATGATATGACGAGCCTTACGTATATGACACGATATTTACGGAACATATGATATGAAACATACATTAGCATAGTATATATAAGCATATTTATGCCTGCTAACCTGCTCCCTCTGCCGTGACATTTTCAAGTTTGACGTGGATCATTATTGCTGCACATGGAAATGGTAGGTATCTGCAGCAAGCACACAGAATTATATTCCTCTTTGATATTATGGTGAAAATGCCAATCTCACACGTATAAATAAAAGAAAAGAAAGGAAATGGGGAGGTCAGTCCCAAACATATCTGACACAAAAATTCCAATGTGACCAGTGGTATCCAGAACACCCAGCCGTTGCAACACAGCCAGAAAATAAAGTACATAGAATTATAAAAAAAAAGGTAAAATGACCTGAAGAAAAAGGTAAATGACAGAAAAGGAAATGAGAATGAGTGTCTGTAGTATAATAATGTTTCATGCCAAAACAAAACAAAAAAAAAGGGCGAATGCAGTATAATTTTCGCTCAGTAAGAAATAAAGGGAATGCAAAACAATACTGAAATGCAATAGGGAATCATCGCTATTTCGTTCTTATTCTTCGTCAACGCTGCCCATGACTGCATTGTTCTTGTTTTTGATGCCCAGCTTGAGCATGCTGAACCTCTTGCGCACGCTGTTGCCTCGCTTCATCAAGCCAGACTCCTTGGCCGGCGCGTCCTTGTCGTCCTGCGACTCGCGTCTTTCCATGCTCGTGGAGCTGCCTCGTCGCTMGGCATCCCCGGGCGCTGTCCAGAGCCCCCAAGGCTGTGCGTCGCCCTGGCAACACGGCTCGTTGCCCCTCTGTTGTTTGGCACTCCGGATCAACTCGCAGCGCTTCATCACCGCCGTTGGTTCGTCCCATCAGCCAATTACTCATCCTGAAGACGTCTTGATCCGGGCGCAAATGAGCTCTTCCTTGCTCGACAGAATAACCGTTCATTCCTGTCGCTGATCTGCTCCCTGGCTTTTTTCTCCTATTCTTGCTGCAAGCTGTCTTTCCCCATCAACATGTCCGGTTGAGATTCTCTACACATCCACTTTGTAACAAACGCCCATCGACGGCTGCCCGACCTCAGAGCTGCTATAGCTACAAACGAAGCGTGATACAGCAGCATCTGCTGCTGCTCGCTGAATCCGAATCGCCCATCCAGATCATCCATTATACATCATCATACATATAGCACCATCTCCACAGCATCGTCAACATGGTACCAGCACCTCCGCCGCTGCCTACGCAGTTCCCCTGCTGGTGCAGAGCTGTTTACTCTTGGGGAGGAGAGGTCCGTACTGGTTAGCGCACACGCACGCCTCAATTGCTTACAGTTCTCTAGGGAAAACGCGATCTTGGTTTCATCGAGGGGGATTTAATCGAATGCCTAAACGCCGGAGATGGTTCTTGGTGGGTTGGACGACTCTATCGTGATCGCCGAACCGTCGGCTCGTTTCCCTCCAACTTCGTCAAAGTGCTGCCCGAAGAGTTTCGACCATCAGCGACTCGCTCAGTCAGCCCATTGCCGCCCAGCATCGCCCCGAGCCCGTCCAGATCAAAGCCTTTTCGACGTCCATTTGAGGCCTACGCTAAAGCTCCTCACTATACGAGCGCAAAGACTCCAATCACATTCCGCGAGGAGCCGGCGGCGAAGCCCGCGATGCCTACCAAACCTCCAGCTCCCTCGCCAGCCGTTGCTAGAGCTAAGAGCGGTGCCACATCAATGATGCCGGAGCATACTCCATCGCCACCCCGTATAAGAGCCTACGACCATAGAGCTGCATCGCCTGCGCCTTCATTCCGCCGGCCAGAGCCTCCCATGGCCAACAACTACAATCACCAGCAGTCGCCACCTCCGCCACCGCCACCCCATAAACACGTCGGCAGAGCTGGCTCAGTCGACATCGAACCTCCTCATGCCATGTCGAGGCACGGTTCGGTGGCTTCTTACCACCCACAGCCTCCCCAGATGCCTCGCCATGCTTCGCAACTCTCATACCATGAGCCGGATGACTTTCACAGACATGCATCCGGTGCATCTTATGACGATCATGGTTATGATGGCCACAGCGATCACTATAGCACACCACGGAGAGCGGGTTCATATATGGAACATTCGCCTGGTGGTAGCAACGGAATGACACCTTCACCTCTGCGTGAAGCAATGGATGGTGTGATGGAGCAACTCGACGAGCTGGAGGGGCTGGGGAGCCGATCCGGAGAATCACCCGAACCGGAGATTGACCCCTGGGCACCCGAGTCTTTCGGCCTGGAATCCCGCGCACCTCGAGCATACGAGCCAGATCTCGGCAGACCCCGCACTTCAATGGGTATTGCGCAATCTGATGAAGGCTACGAAACATGGAGTGGCGAATCGTCTCAAGTCGACGGCTATAAACGCAGTCGACAAGAACAGACCCAGGAGCTACCGCAACTGAGCAACTACGTGGAGAGAATGGAGAAGCGTTTCCAAAAGATGCACCAGCACAGCAACAGTGTGCCTGTTGCTGAGACAGACGGAGCTCCAGCACCACCCCCGAAGAATCAGCCTTACACTAGACCAAGCTCCTCGGCTGGGGATCGCGCAGTGCCTGAGCGCTCATTAAAATCGCAAAAGTCGGCGTATGAGATGCGGGACAAGGGCACCATCGGGCGCTCTTATACCACGAAAACGAATGCGACAAACTCGTCTTCCGGTAATCAAAGCAGTACCAGCTATGCAACTCAAAGCAGTGGTAGAACGCTGTGGAGTGGCGCATCGGCAAGTGGCTTTAGCTCAACAAGCGCGGGAAGCTTGGCTAGAAACCACCATCACCGAACGCAGAGTGCCGTACCCATGCGCGATGTTGCTGAGATTGACAGGCCAGATTCGCCATTTACTGGGGTATCTTATCACAGCAGCCACGCTACGAATGCCAGCGGCGCTGCCAGACCAATGTCACAGGCTGTGTACGAGGACCCAGCTGCAGGACTGGGTGGACTGGTGCAACCGAAAGCACCCAAGCGCAACATTTTCAAGAAGATATTCGAATCCGCCAAGACTGGTGTTGCTAACAACCGTGGAAGCGTTGCGGGTGGTTCCGGCACCGAGCCGGGCAATACCTCACCTTTCAATCGTTCGTACGGGAGCGGAGCGATGGGATCAGCACGCATGGGCGGCGTGCGCTCGAACCTCGATGCGTCTCGGGAGATGGGTTCCGGACCCATTGACTGGGTGCAAGTGCGGCGCGACATTAACAGATCCAACTCTCTGAGCAAGATTGAGAGAGCTGAACGACGAGATCGCTGCCAGATCCAGGACCACCCCGCCCTGAATCCTGTCGATGAGCTCTACGAAAGCATTGAAGGCGATGAAGCGGCAGATGGAAACCCCGTATTGAACTCACTTAACTACCAATCTATCAACCTGACACAAGTGGACAAGAATTCCCGATTCATCAACGAAGCGTCTCCCATGACGACAGCAATCTCGTTGGCAACTACGTATGTTTGCAGGCCCTACCGCAGCGACGTGCAGCGCCTGCGAGCCATCTTCACGTGGGTCAGCGAGAAGATTGTGTGGGAGGAGGATTTTGAAGGTGAAATCAACACACGCGAGGTGATTCAGTCCAAACGCGGCTGCGCAGAGGAGTATGCCGTCCTCGTAATGGAAATGTGTTTGGCCGTTGGCATCAAGTGTGAGGTTGTGCGAGGCTACCTTAAAGTCCCTGGTGAGGTAGCAGATGGGCAAATGATGCCGCGACCAAACCACTGGTGGAATGCAGTGCTCGTGGATAACGAGTGGCGCATGATGGACTGCTGCCTGGCAAGTCCATCGAACCCGAAGCGTGGTCTATACTCGACGCTGAGCAGCAACGTGGCTGAACCTTGGTGGTTCCTCACAAGACCATCGGAGCTGTGCTGGACGCATGTACCTGAACACCACGAACAACAACATATTGTACCGCCGGTGGCAGACGAAATCCTGCTAAACCTCCCTTGCGTCTGCCCAACATTCTTCAAGGATGGTGTTGAAATGGTAGACTATAACACTTCATCAACACGCATCGAGGATCTGGAAATGGTTCACCTCAAGATGAATGTTCCAGCTGACATTGAGATTGTGGCGGAAGTTGAAACTCGCGCCTACTCGCAGGATTATGATGGAGATGTGTTTGAGAGCGGGGACGTGATCAAGACGAAGGCGCTCGCGCAGGCGGAATGGTACGGTGGCGTAAAGCGCTACACAGTCAAAGCACTGCTGCCAGGTGACGAGGGCCAAGGCGTTTTGAAGATTTACGCCGGAACGAGAGGGTTGATGCACAGCATCAAGGATGTACCACACCCACTGGCGGTTGCGCTACCCATCATTCACACGGGAGAGAATCCTCCTTATCAGTTTGTTACGCGCCACCCGACGCCGCACGCACAACGAAATGACATTTACATTGTGCAACCGCAATGCCAGCGCTTAGCACTGAACAACACCTTTGTATTTGCCATTCGTCAGCACCCATGTCTGTCGGCTGGTGGAGCATTGACACCAGCGTCGAATCCCGGAAGAACGAGCCCGAACCCGTTTGCTCGGCCAAGCTCGGCCATGAGCATGACGGCGTCAAGCATCAACGGGTCGAACCCAAGCTCGGCAAGCGGAACAGTCGCCGGGCAGAAGCCAGCCAAGTTGGCGATCCAGACGCCAGGCGGCAAAATTCTCCGTCTTATGAGGAAGGAGGACCGCAAGGGCATCACGGTCACTGGGCGGGATGACGACGAGATGAGCGACGGTGGCACGTGGGAGACGATCATCAAATGCTCAGAGACAGGCATCTGGCGAGGCTTGGTCCTGGCTGACCGAACAGCCCGTTGGTGTGTGTTTGCCGAATGGCATTGTGTTGGCTGAGAAGAGCCAGCCGTAATTTTTTGTTTCAAATTTCCTTTATTCCTTTCTTGCCATGTTGGACACGACACGACCTGCATCACCCCGGAGTTGCGGCACATATAAAAAGAAGAAAGCTTGCAATGAATGACTCGACTATTTTGAGAAGAAGGATTAAGACATCATATGATGAATGAAGCTTGTATTTAGACTGCTTTGGATGAATCTTGTAACTATAGTTGGGGAGTATGGGCAGGGAATGCTTGTTACGAATTAGTTTTTCTTAATGCCGATATTTATTTCTACCATTTTGGTACTTGAGAGTAAGCGTGATGGAATATGACGACGAGAAAGGATTGCCGTGTAAAGTAGCTGTGCGCAGCGCGAAACTCTATCTCGGTGCTGACTCGTTGCACGGGCAGCTGGGCTGTGTGTGGCGCTCTATGTCGATTCAAGGTGCGACACGGAGGCTTTGGTGGTGGTAGCGTAGCCTCGTCACGGGGGCGGCGAAAAGTATGTAAATAGATGGTGGCACAAGGACGAGAGTGGTCATGGTAGATGAAATTTCGAGAAAAATTCCTTTGCAAGAAACTATCGAGTCCTACCAGGAGAACGTATGATGAGGGTAAAGGAGTGAGGCCAGTCAATAAACCCGCGACACGACACAACACCACAAATCACTCCACCATCAGCGAGTGCTCCCCTTGCGCAGGGCACCTGCCACCACGGGCAAGACAGACAGACAGACCAGCCAGCGTCGCCCCATTCCTGTCGACTTCAACCCCTACCTCATCCTCTCGTCCCAATCCCATCAGCACATCCCACGACAACCCCAAGAAGCCGAAACGAGGGCGCGGCGCAAACAGAGAAGCAGACTCCAGTCATCCGGCCAAATTTATTTTTCGCTTGGCCGCAATCAGCGAACGCGAAAAGTACCGGACCTCTTTTGCGCCCGGCCCACCCACCACCACCACTCGACCGTACCCCCGTTCCCGTTGAAGCGTCGTACTGGGTAGTCAGTCCTTTTGCTCCTTTGTCGCGATCGACCCAGCGATGCAGCCCGAGGCTTGAACCGCGCAACACACCCCATCCCGACGAAAATAGCGCCCCCTCGCCGAATTGACGCC
>JANAKD010000745.1:0-13682 GCA_027627215.1 Lecanicillium saksenae | reverse complement strand
TTGGCCCAGTACGCGAGGAACACGAACACCATGATGAGCAGGTCCAGCTTCACCACGAGCCGCCGCTCCTCGGGCGTGTCGGTCGGTGCGAACCACTGGTGCCATTTTTGACGGGCGGGCTCGTCGGCAACGGCGGCGGCGGCCGGCTCCGTGGCGAGCTCGCCGCCGTGTACTTGAAGTGTGCGCTTTTCGTTGCCACGGCTGTCGATGACGCCTGATGCGCGAGGTGACGCCGGCGTTTCCGCCTTTTCGGCCGAACCAGACATTGGTTCTAGAGATCTTCCAAGCTGAAAATGATCAAGTTGAGATGACTTGGCGAGAGCACCTTGCGCCGATCTCGTTTGAGCTTCATATCCCATCACGCCATCGCAAGTGTCCACTCGAGCAAGCGCCGGCGGAAAGCGCGCCCTCTGCAACTACAACCGGATGTTACAGGCCGCCGAATGTTGGTATGACAATGAGATACAAAAGCAGATTGTAGATAACTCACTTGAGCGATGTCAATTACCGTTTTGGAATACGCGTTAGCCACAGTCAGCTGCCACTTCCTTCGCGTTTTTACTGCACAACAACGGGCAGTGTTTATCGAAAAGGGCTAGAAGAATTAATAATGATGCAGAGGTCTAGCACGATATTCCTGTATGTATTTTCCGTTCGATAGGAAGCAGGCCACGTCGTCAATGCTCGACCGAGCTGCCACGATGTTCTTGATATCGAACTACAGGGTAGCGATGCAATTGTGTAGCCAACACATCATCTATATTTTCGCTTACTTGTGATTGAGCAAACCAAGACAATTGTGCCGTATCTTCAAGCATTTCTCATAATATTTGCAGCTAAGCCTATGGCTCGCGTGCACTATCTATACGACCAGTCTCTGCTACGACTGGCCCAATTAAATACTTCTATGTAGAATTTCGAATTAATGTACTTTTGTTTTGCAATGCGCTCCAAATCCCTTCGTATCATCCATACGCATCACGCCCCAGAACCAATCCCTTACTTGGTGCGCTTGTAGACCTTCTTGAGGAAGATCTCAAAGATCTCCTTCTTGAGACCCTCGCTCTCATCGACCTTGGAAATCATCTCGCGAATCTCCTCGGCGCGCTTCTCCTCAAACTCGAGGTAGATGTCCTTGAGCTTCATGTCGTCGTAGAGCTTCTTGATGACGGCCTCCTTGGCGTCGTCCTTCTGGCCGTAGTTCTCCTCGAGGATCTTGCGCTGCTCGGGGGTGGCAATCTCGAGGGCCTTGTTGACGAGCCAGGAGCACTTGTTGTCCTTGATGTCGGTACCGATCTTGCCAATGTGCTCGGGCAGACCAAAGTTGTCGAGGTAGTCGTCCTGGACCTGGAAGTACTCACCCAGAGGGATGAGGATATCCTCGGCCTGCTTGAGGTTCTTGGGGGTGGCGAGGTTGAGCTGGTGCAGGGCGAGGGCAACTGGCAGGTAGAAGGAGTAGTAAGCTGTCTTGTAGATGACGATGAACTGGTACTTCTCCATGGAGAAGTTGTCGAGGTTGACCTTGTCCTCGGGGGCGGTCAGAAGATCGCACAGCTGACCCATCTCGGTCTGCAGGGTGACCTCGTGGAAGAGCTCAACAAGGTCAATGTAGGCCGGGTGAGAGCGGAAGAACTTCTTCAGAAGGGTGTAGATGACCGACTCGAGCATGAAAGCGTCGTTGATGGCAGTCATGCCGACACCGTCCTGGCGGTACCAGCAGGGCTTGCCGCGGCGCGTGATGCTGCCGTCCATGATGTCGTCCGAGACGAGGAAGAAGGCCTGGAGGAGCTCGGTCATCCAACCCAGGGTCCCGGCCATGAAATATTGCTCCTCGTTGAGCTTCTCGCCGATGAGCAGCGAGACAGAGTCGGGAACGGACATGCCGCGGTTGCACTTGCCGCCAAGGGGGTTGGTCTCGAGGTTCTGTTTGCATGTTAGTACGATGTCGTAGACCAATATCGAGGCAAAAAAGTCCAATCGGCGCATACCAGCTTGAACCAGTTCATCTCCCCCTGGGGGAGCTTGTAGGACTGGGCATGCTCGAGAATGGCAGCCTCGAGCTTGGGGTAGATGCTCTCAAACTCTTGGAGAGTGGTGGTTTCGGCAGGCATCTTGGCAGACTTTGACTTGGTATCAAACACGACAAAGGACAATCAGCTTCTCAGCTTTAAATACAGAGAGAATGGGAGGTAATGAGGGGGCGGTAAGGAAATGAGGGCTGTCCGTTGGGGTATCGCAAGTTATCGCGGCTTCGGCAGCTGCACGTGATGAAAGTACATGGATTTTGGTGACACAACAGTAGTCGCTACAAGTATCTATCGGCCCCACGGCACCAGGGGTCCCCTCCGGCAGTCCCCTCCAATGCACGGCTTGGTGCGGGCGTATTCGCAAGGCCACGGGAAAAAATCGTAGAAAATTCTATATAAATTCATGACAGCCCAATATATCCCATCCAAGGCAGGTATCAGTAATCCAGCGTCGGGTCTTGGTGTAGCCGCGCCGAACTGCACCTTGATATAAAAAAGTTGGTCGCCGAAGATAAAAAAAAGACCCACTAGTGGACGTATTCGTATTCTAGATCGTGGTCGCGCAGAGGACAAAATCCTGTTGGTAAGACGCTCCATGACGGCCGGCGACTTCGCCATCAATTGCACAACCGCAGCGGCTTGGGGATCTGGGGAACCCTGCTGATAATGCTGATACTGGGTGCGACTGCTTTTGAGTGGTTCTACGTCATTTGTTTCTTAGTCCCTGAGGCCACAGCACCTCTGCGGGTTCCAAACGTCGCAAACGAAGACTAGCCCGTCGACGGATTAGGAAGTTATCAACGAGGTGTGGTGGCGCACTCGCTGCAGCGGCCAGTACGGTAGTATTCCAAGCCGCCTCTTGGGACAGGTTGGTTGCAGATACTCGCGATGTGAATCATGTCCAGGATCACCACCATGTGTCATGCCGCGCAGGATGGCGACTGGCGGACACCTCACTCCTAGATGGCACAATTCGACGGGCATCAATGCATTCTTTGTTATTGGTGCAACCTGAGACAGAAATGTAGATGCGTGGGCAGGCAGCCAATGACCCTGACTTGGCGCGTGCCCATAACATGACCTGGAATACAGCTGGAATGCAGGCCCTGAGCGCGGCCACTAGAGAAGCCACGCCAGAAGGAAAGTCAATTGAAAAGCAATTCCTCACCTGGGGACTGAAACATTGAAACAGCACTCTTTTGCAACCGCCGACCGCCGCGCAAGGTATTGCAGCTGGTACGTGTTCAACTGTGCAATTTGCGTATGGATGTGCAGCCGATTTGCTGCCCATACGATTCTGTCCAACATGCTCTGGAATGTGGAATATGTTATTGTAGGAAAGCCGTCAGCAAATTTATCCATGCCCTCATGGTATGTGTTCTGGATCTAATCGCGATGCCCGGGTGATCAAAGCACAGATATATACTGAGAAAACCCAGGGGTATGCTGAGACTCGTCTTGCGCATGGATGAGTTCGCCTGGTTTCTGGTTTGATAGGTGGATGTGGCATTGGGAATACGTGCTGATCGTCTGTTTCCATGGCAGGGCTATTCAAGGCGACACTAGAAACAGTTAGTCAACCCGCCATCCTGGTAGCTGAAGACGCAATTAGCATGCTCCATGTCACGAAACCTGCCACGAAGGCCGGAAATGTACATCGATCTTTGCTGGCGCATCGTCACTGTACTCAAGCTATGTTGGACTCTACAAATAGCTACGTCGCTGGGCCGGGAGAATGGGGGATCCATGTCTCACCCAGCAGGATGCATGCAGAGCCACATTTGGAGCTGTCGCATCTCACAGCCGACAGCGTGCCATTGGTATCACAGTCCATCGAATATCATTTCTTTCTTGTCATACGCATCAATGGGTAAGCGCTTCGTCGAGAGCCTTCCAAGCCAGTCTATGCGCATGAAAAACTAAAAAGTGACATACTAAGCTTTGCTGTAGTTGCTAGGGTAAAGAACGAGAAACAAAGTATGATTTGTTCATAATGCGAGCACAGAAACAATTAGCCGAAAGCTTCTTTGCTTCTCGTTTCAGTTTTGTTCGATTGCTGCTGCAGTGGAAATAATCACCTTCTGTACGGCCTTGATGGAGGAAAAAATTGATAAGAAAACTTGGTCAACTTCTGCAACCGGCCAGCGGATCTCGGCATAGCTTGCAGCTTGCAGCTCCGATCGTGTGATGATGCACCGAGATTGGATATGGCGCACAAAGTTTGCTGGTATACGTCACTGGCCCAAGACGGTAGATGGGGCATTCCGCGAGCCCAGAAAAGACTCATGCAAAAACAATCACAAACACGAGGTAAATGGCTGGAAAGACAGAGAAGCGGAAAATTTTTCAGAAACAGGAAACTCTGTTTAATGGAATTTCGTCATTCAATTGGCTGCTCTTCTCTCACAGGGCTGGGGAGAGCTTCAAAGCTAAGCAGTTCTTGCTAGTTCGGAGCTGACATGGGTAGCCCTGCATGCTGCGAGCCAATGGGCCGAGCTACCAACATGAGTCCCAGAAAAGAGAGTTCAGGCGCTGGCTCCATGTTTTGTTTCCCTCGCCTTTTTGGTATTTTAACCCGGCTGGGAAATTACTCGAACCATTGCTTGGCTTGAGTGGCACTCTATCACATTTTACACTGGCTCACGGCCTCCCGACTCGCACGCCCGCCGTCCACATTTGCTGCTCAACTTGGCCACGGGGATCCGCCTCGTACTGCAACCTTGCTGGTAATCGGCATGAGCTTTCGCTCGTATGTGGATTTGCCCGTGGGGGAGGGTGAGCGTTTCCTCCTGCAAGGAATCACCCTGCTGGCGGTCGCGAGAGAAAAGGGAAAACATTGGATCGCGGAGATAAACTCAGTGCAGGGGTTTAGGAGAAGTTCTCGTGAAAACTGGTGGCGAATCATGCCATCGCATTTCATTTTAGGCTCCTTTCATTAAAGGATCGCTTAACGAGCTGATGATGGGGTGACAGCGCATACCGGACCAGCTATACAATCAGCAGAGAGGAGCAGCGCGCGCTGGGACAAAGGAGACTTCGTCCAGCCTCCCGTCTAGTCACGAAGTGTCACCCGTAGTCTATCATCGTCAGTCCTTGCATGCAGCCGCGTTGCTTGTCTTGCCGTGGCAAGATTGTGCCTTGCAGGAGAGGCGGCGGAGGCGGCCGCCCACGGCGCAGTGTAGTTATCCTTGACGCACAACACGGCCGCTAAGACCAGACAGAGGCTTCGAATGCACCGTTTTGCCGTCCGAGTGGCGTGGTTTAGCTCGGTGCGTGTCCGCACTAGTTTTCTTTACCCTCGCCGTTGACTCTCCATTGGTGATTAGGTGACCAGAACGTTGGTAAAGCTCGCATTCAGAGAGCAACCTACCAGCTTGTAAACCGCTGTAAACAGTTACGAAAAAATAACATTGCAATGAAGCCGCGAGCCAGAATATCGCTTAGGAATTGCCTAATTTGCACAGTTTTGCCCCTTTGTTACTTTACACTTCTCTCTCGAATTCACTTTTAAGGTTTTGGTCTGCCTCCGCCAGCTCTCCACCAAGTTCCAACAGCAACGCCTGCTCCTATCAGCGACATCTGGGCACAGCCCCCCCCCCCCCCTCGACTCAGCAATGGCGTGAGGTAATTTGGCTAGGGGAACACTACTCAAGGAAACAACATGGACAGTTTACCTCGGAAAGGCAAAGCCTGTTTTCTTGTTTCAATTGGGGACGGCGCACTCCACCGCAGCAGCGCCCGAAGGCACGCATTTGCGTGGGGGCGTGCGACTTACATGCAGACAGCGACCCAGGATCCGCAATCGTAGGTGTATCCGCATCCGGCGACACACCAAGGCATCATCGATCCATGGCCGTTGCTCGCCCACAGATTCGCCGGCCGTGGCATTTTGCTGAATTCGATGCTGCTTCTCACCCACCGTCCGTGTTGATACACACCCTCCTCTATTTTGGTCGGCCACTGCAAACAGTTCGCACACCCAACCGCGACCCACCAAACGTTTACTACAAAGACCATGCGCAACCCCGACATTATTCTTTTTTTTCCTTTCTGTTCAACATACAGTTTGATCATTTGAAAGAGTTCCATCCAACTTGGTCCATACATTCGCTTTTACTACCACCAAAAAACCAATACCCAACATTCAAAATGAAGTTCGCTATTGTCGCCCTTGCCACCGGCGCCGCTGCTACCGCCGCCGCCAACAACGGCACTGTCCAGACCTACACCACCGTCGTTACTGAATACACCACCTACTGCCCTGTATGTCTGGATCAATTCTACAGCGCAGCGCTTGCCTGAGACACACAAAGTTCAGGCTCACGGCCGCTAGTCGCCATTGACGCCCAAGTTTCAACCCACTAACACGCATCTCATAGGGTCCTACCAAGATTCCCGTTGGCAACAACAAGACCATCACCGTCACTAAGGCCACCACCCTGACCATCACTGGTAAGTTTACTTTAGAACAGTCCCGTCTGCGCAAGAGCTAACATTTCGAACAGACTGCCCTTGCACTATCGTCACCACTGGCACCAACCCTCCTCCTGCTACCAACGTTCCTCCTCCCCCTCCTCCTCCTCCNTCCCGCTACTCAGAAGCCCAACCCCCCTCCTGCTACTCAGAAGCCCAACCCCCCTCCTGCTACCCAGAACCCTCCCCCCGTCAAGCCCACCAGCCCTCCCACCGTCAACGCCGGTGGCAGCCTGGGTACTGGTGTCGGCGCTCTGGTTCTCGCTGGTGTTGCTGCCCTGGCTCTGTAAATGCCTCCAACCGTCACGGGGGAGCAGCACTGCGTCTTTTTCTGATGCAGCGAGGAGTTCACGCAGGAGTCTCTTTCTGACTTGGGTTTCTGGCGAGCTCGGCAAGCGCGCGCCCGGAGTTTTTGGGTCCTCTTTTGATTTCTAGAACAAAAAAAAATTCACTTCTGTTTAATCATTCTTCTCAAAGAAGATACGGCTGACTGAATCTTATGTTGATATGGTCGATATTTCTAGAGGAGGTTATAATAGTCAAGGGGTTTTATTCTTAATCAGCTTTTTATACAACTTGTTCATAAAAAAGGTCATATTCACTTGTAATTTCGCTCTCGCTCTCTCTATGATGACTACGTGCCTGCAAAAGAAGTCTTATACATGTCTGGCCCAGTTTATGCTATTAAAGGTTACGTTCTGAGTCCATTTCACCGTCTGGTGTCGTCGAGCTTCCCCTTGATTCACTGTGGACATTGTCAGGTAGGTTCAGAACTTACTGTTGGTATACCCTACAATGAATGGCCATCACGAATCTGATCCACCTCATCTGATCCACTTAGTAGGGCCCTTCTCAGAGATGCTAGCCCGGCCGTCTCCCTTGCATTGGAAAGGGGCCTCAACAAGCGACAAGGACACTCGATGGCAATAGAGCTTAACCCGTCAATTCACTCCGCCTACTTCGCCAAAGACAAAATAAACTCTCGGCTGAATTCAGGCATACCCCTGAATGCTGTGCACGGCTTTCGTTCGTGCACACCAGTATTCTGACAAAGGCAGCACACCCCAAGGTGAATTTATTTTGGTCGCAGTTGACATTATCTCATGGAAAGAATATCGTCTGATTCCTCTAGGTCCATCTCCACAACGCCGTGTGCCTGACAGAACTATGCTAGGTATCATTGTATTTCATTCGTGCCCACTAGTGCGCTCCATTCACGTAAACATCCCCCCTGAAGCATCTAGCCGTGAACGCACTTCGCGGACCAGAGCCTTGGCCTCCTCAACCTCGACACCGTCTTGGCAAAGTTCCGTCGCGAGCCGGTGCGCTACCGTGTAATCCGCGGTGCGCATGGCGAAGCGAGCCAGCCACATGCGCGCTTTGCTAGTTGCGGCCGTGACACCGGTTCCCTCGTTGCGCCCTTCTTCCCGTTCTCCGTCATCAGATCCCCCTGGCGAGTCATTATGCAGACGTGATCGATCAACAACTGCACCATCTGCATCCCTGCCGACTGGGCCACCACCATCTTCTTGTCCTACGCAAAGTTCCATGTATGATTTAGCCTCCTCTTCCTCACCGAGCTGCTCGTACATGCTTGCAATTTGTAACAACACTTCGGGATCCATATGTGCCGTTGCGGCATGTGAGTTGAATCCTTCACCCCCATTTCCGAAGCTACTGCCCGCGTCGTAGTATGCGTCGGCAAGCAGCGCACGTTTCAGGGCTTTGATTCCGTCTCGCTCGCGGCCCATCTTTTGTAAGCATGAGCCAACTGCCATCCACATCTTCCCGTCCCACGGCCGTAGTCCTGCAGCTTTCTTGTAGTACCACAGCGAGTACGTATGCATCTCGAGCATCTCGTATGTCTGACCGAGACCATACCAAGCCCGGTAGTCTCGGCGGTTGACGTCTACTGCTCGCCGATACGACTCAATAGCTGCATGAGTGTTCTTGAGCTCCACGTACTCGTGGCCCATCAGAGTCCAGGCCGACAGGCAAGTTCGATCCAACGTCAATGCACGACGGAAGTACTGGACTGCTTTCTCGTGCATTGATAATAGCGAATAATAGTTTCCGATAACAACACAGGATTCCGGCCGGAACTTGTCAACGCTCGAGCATAAATGTGCCAGGAATGCAAGTTTTGGTCGTAGATTCAGAACATATAAGATATTAGAGTAGTGATCTAGAGAATCAAGCCGATGCGGATGCAGGGACAGAAGGCGACTGAAGTGTTGTTCTGCGAGCATGAGATCCTTCTCGTGATAGGCTAGCAAAGCATTGCAGGTAAGGAGAAATGACGATGTCGGAAAGATGCCCATGAGCTGCTCGAGCGAGCTGGCAAGCCCTGCTGAATGCTGATAGAGCTCGAGCGACGTATGCAAATGAAACATGTATGACATGATGTTTTGCGGACAGTGTCGAGAAATTCGATCCAACTATACAAAAATTAGCACTTGACCTTGCCCCATGACGTGGCACATACGTCTTCGCTTCTAGAGGTCAATGATGTGATTTCTAGCCAGCAGCCCCAGTTCATCGGAAACTTGTGCACGCTCTGCAAGAAGTAGCCTAGCGCCTTTTTGTCATTCTTTTCTTTTGCGAGCACCATTCCATATCTACACGACGGTTAGCTTTTACTTATCCGATGTAGAAGAGATGGCTTACAGGTATTCCATCCAGCCTTGGCTACCCACAACCTCTCCATCGACAGTCTTGGATTCGAACCACGATGAGAGGTAGCTGCCCACTGCGAGAAGCTGCTTATTCACAACGGTGCCGAGATCTTGCGGTCCAGTCACCATCTCAGAATCTTCAGCCTTGCGCTTCTCGCCGGAGAGAAACTTGGCATACAGTGCAAGAAACAGGCTTTTCTGGCTGATTTGCGGCAAAGACGATGATGAAACAGCCTCTGCCGACTTTGACTTGCTTCGGCTCTTACTTGGCGAGCCACCTGCGTCCAGGTTCGAGCTCAGGACAGTAGAAAAGAGAGAGTCGGGTAGGAAAACTGCGGCGCAGCGATCATACTCGCGGCAATCAAAGAGCGACTTGGCGAGAAGATACTTGCTAAGCTCTTTGGATTCAAGTTTGGCCTCTTCTGGGTCTTGATTCGGTAAGAAAACGGGAGACAGGTGATGTTGCTCGATAGCTTCATCCTCCAGTTCCTCCTCAGTTGGCTCAGGGAGAGATGTCAACAACTCTGCCGCCCTGGTTCAACATTAGCCACAATTGCTACTGAATCTGCGGGTTTCAATTTTTCATACCATTTTGCTGATTGATACAAACAGCGTTCAGAACACCTCACTACAGCGTCTTGCAGTGCAACTCGCAGTTGCGCAAGCTCGTGAGGAGTGAGCGCCATAGTGCCGCAGGCAAGCCGGATACCACTCAGCCTGGAAAGCCCTCCTCGAAAGCAATGTTCGGTTACAAACTTCAACACAAGAGCGAGAAACGCAGATGTTATGCGACGATGGCGTTGTTATGGCGTAGGCGTTGACCTGAATGGGACCCGCCTCTGGCGAAGCTGTCGCGATCTGCCTGTTTGGGAGCGCGTCACATACAGTGCCAATATGGTCAACACACTGTACAAATACTGTGTTCCTACAAACTTGCACATGCGTTCCTCCCTAAGCAAAGAGAGACAACTTAGAAAAATGAAGTCATTCTTATTATTTTAAAGTATTTCCCTCTACTATTTAGGGTATTTCTGCCGGGGCAAAGAGGCCAGCTACACGACATACTGTTCAGCTTGAGCTCAGCGTCACCAATGTTGGTGGATTGCCTTTACTAAAACTAGACTATATTATACGATAAGCGAGTGTTCCCATACGCCGGATTCCGTTCCTTTCCTTTCCCCAAGATACGAATGAAATGAAGCAAATAATACCCGTGTATATATAAGCAAAAAATTACCAAACACCAATAACCCAAATCAAAACAATTCTCTGCTGCGCGAGCAACGGTTGGTGTTTACCAACGCCTAAAATTACAATTACAAATGAAAGATTTCATCCATAGCGTTAGATATGACGCGTAGGGAAGGGTTGCAATGCAGAACCGCGCTGCGGTGGCGGGTGTCGAGGCTGCACAGACAGTGGCACTGGCATCGCAGGTGGCATTGGCACATCTCGCCTCACGGATCTGTTCGGCAGAGGAGGCACTGGCGGCATGTTATCAGACATGAAGCGTTTACCTTGAGGAGCAGCCGCGGTAGATCGACTGCGTGGCCTCATGGCATTTGGGGGTGGCGGTGGGCCAATATTACCGCTATTTGAGCGCGGCATGGGGCGGCCTCGGGGCGTAGCAGGCATCATCGGCGTTCCGGGCAGCTTGTAGATGAATGGAGTATTTGGGCTTGACTTTGGTGGCGGAGGACCGAAGTGGTCAAATGGCCTCGGAGGTTCCAAAAAGTGTGTGTTGATAGATAGCTGAGGGTTGGCACGTCGTTGGCTGCCTTGAAGGGCCGGGTCCGCTGTCGCAGGGCGACGGAACAAGGGAGGAGGCTCATCCTTGCGCATCTTTGCAGTGTGCTCAGTAGCAGAAGGGAACCATGATTTTGGCTCTGGCTTTGCCTCGGCAACTTCAAAGTTGAAGGCATCGAATTCGAGCGATGAGTTGAGCTGCGGGCTACCTATCAAACTATCCATTCTGGCAGGTCCAGGTGAAGAGTTGTATGCCTGGCCGGGAGAGCCGGGATATTTCTCCATCTCAGCTTGTCTCAAATTGGGTTTGGTGGTTTGGTTACCGAGCTTCACAGGTGTCGCAGGGGGGGGGAAACTGGGCGGCGGGGGTGGCACTTCCGTCTTCTCCTCGACTGGCGCAGGCTTTGGTGCAGGTGGCTGTAGCTTTCTCGCTTCCTCTGCCAGCTTAGAAATGTTGTCCATGTCAAGAAGGGGTTGGAAAGCGCCGATACGGAAGGATGACGTTGCGCTAGAGGGCTCCGAGTCAGACTTGCTGTCATCCGCCGAGGTCTCGGAGCCATTGGTCGAGTCAAATGTGATTTGAGGCGCAGGTGCATTCATCTTGCGGTCCAGCGCAAGTTTTCTCGCAACAAGGTGCCAGCTTCGCCAGCCATGAACCATCTCATAGAACTGGGTGGCAACTTCTTCGTTGTCGGTTGAGAAAAAGTGCACGAAGTTGTCCTCGTCGGGAAACAGTAGGCTCTTCTGCTGGCTCTTAATCGCATAGCAGAATTTCTTCGGTGGCTTAACAGTCTGCTTGATTTCGGCCTCTTTTGGCGAGTAGATGTCAAAATCTGCCATGTGAGATAGCTGCATCGAGTTTCCATCTCCAGGCAACGCATCGGCCGTCTTGGCAGAATACATTTGGCCATTTTCGAGCAGGGTAATCCAGCGCTTGTTCCATTTGCCAGGACGCGAAGATTGATACAGCTGAAGAGTGAAACCCTGTGGAGTTTCGTCCGTGTTGGGAACGGCGTCAATATCAAGATCATGGTCGGTCATGGATGCGGGACAAGCCAGGATTAATAACGAGTTCTCGTGGTCCTGGTCCCAAGAGTTCATGACGTCTCGGATACGTTCGTAGCGGCGCAGGCGACGCTCGAGTCCCAGCATGAGATAGGACTCAACCACAACACTGCTGGCAGGGTTAATGTGATGACGCGTCATTGTCGAAGCCATGAACAGAATATCCACCGCGTTCGTTTCGAGAGTGACCGGGAGATTAATCGTTGACGACTGGCACCGAACAGCAACACGCTTCGCACAACTGTCAGTCAAGTCACGCGAAATCGGTGAATTGGCACTTACTCGCTCAAAATTCGGTGGCGTGTTGGTGGCGGACGTGAGCTCGGGTGTAGGGGTAGAGACTGACGTCGGCTTCTCCATGAGATCCGCGTACTTGATGCTATCAGGGTTTGATGACGTCTCTAAGCTGTTTCCACGACTCGTGAAAACCGTGGTGGCAACGGAACTGGGGGTATCGGGATGCGTCTGTGCTGGCATGGGCACCTTTTTGCTCCTCGAAAACAAGCTGAGAAGAGACGTCTTTGCTTTGGGTGGTGGCGTCACCAGAGTCGCTTGCAGCCGCGCCAGGTCCTGTCTCTTTTGCTCAGCAATATTACGCTGCGCATCGGCTTCGAGGCGTGCTACATCCGGAACAAGCTCAGTCTCGACGGTCTCTTTCTTACCAAAGCCAAGTCGCTTTGACTTGCTCTTGGTTCGCTGCAGAGGAGGCAGAGACTGCTCATCGAACGGCTCGCTGTGATATTTGTCATGCACTTCATCTGAACCGCTCTGAGTCTGTGCGGCATTGTCTGGCCGCCTTCCATCGTCTCGGTATTTGAATGTAGGGGGTGGTGGAATGTTGATGGGCTTAGGTGTAAGAGCGTATGAAGGCAGAGGAGGCACATTCGGTGCGCTCTTCTCGCTCCTTCCAGCTCGTAAGCTGTGTACACTGCTTGATCGTAATCTGCGCATTGGCGACTCTTGATGCTTGTCGTTGTCGCGGAAAATATCGAGAACACGGGGTGAGGAAATGCTCTTGCCGCGAAGTGTGCGATATCGTGAAGTAGATTGGGGAAGATTCCCAGATATAGCCTCTGTTGCCATCGCAGATGAGATCTACCCGAGTTGGGATTTTGGGACTTTTCTGTTCAGATGTGTTCTTTTAAGTTTTGGATGTTTTGAGAATGCGGCTGTTGTTTGGGCTTTGTCCCGAGGCTGCGCTGCAGTCGAAATAAGGCGAAAGGCGCTTTTAACATATAAGAAGTGCTCTGGATCGGACTGAGGAACTGCCCGATGTTGCAGTGACTTTGGATGTAAATGCGGGTAGGTTTGGCGGTATAGCGAATGAATGAACGAAGCCGCTCAACAAAGTAAAGCGAGGAGCCGTCTCCACGGATACAGTGTAAGAGGCAATATCAAGAGGGAAAGAATCGTACGACAAGAAGAACCATAAACGAATGAGATGAAAAGGGAAGCGGGAAGCGATCACAAGAGAGCGGCTTCGTCGGGTGTAATTGGCGACGCCCAGTAGAAATGGGGGGGNCGCTCAAGCACGGTACGCGGGCCATTCTCGAGCAGTTTTTCTTATTATTATTTTTTCTTCTTTCGTCTCAAGACACGCTTTCTTGCTTACAAGATTCCTGAGAGGCAATGTTAGCTCACGCGTCAAGCTCCGGGGCGGGGGCACGTTGTCTCAGTGCTCGTGAGCTGCAAGAGC
>JANAKD010000744.1:0-13689 GCA_027627215.1 Lecanicillium saksenae | reverse complement strand
CGTCACGGGTATCCCCAGCTCGGTGTAGAAGGACGGCGAGCTGCGCAGGTCGTAGTTGGCCTCGTAGATGGTGTATAGCAGGTACGACGCCACGACGAGGATGTGAATCGTGTTGCGGTGCGACGTGTGTTTCGGGGAGCCCGGTTGGGGTTTTGGGTCGCCGGCGCGTATCGTCAGGCCATAGTAGATGGTCTGTATCCAGGATGTCGCGATCTAGAAGAAATGGCGGCAGCAGGTTAGCATTGGAACCAATTGAAGACATCAAGTCCTGGCGACTGGCACGCGCGGAAGCGCCTGCGCCTGGCTGTTGGCGGTTGCACATACACTTGGAAGAAAGGCCCAGCCCACGATTGACAGAAACTGGGACATTTTGGAAAGAATAATCTGCAGCCTCCCAGCCAACTTTTTATTCGAATGCCCAAGTGCGCTGCAGAGGTTGTGGTGGTGGAAGAGTATAAAGAGTGCTGTTCCGTGAAAGGACAAGTGTTCCAGCACACAGCCGGGTCCCGCCCAAGACGACAGCGCTCACTACCGCCAGCCCAACAGCAACAGGCAGCATTACACCAGTTTGGCAACTTTACGTAGTAAATTTTATCCATTTGAAGATTAACGTGTTTCATTGGGTTTGAAAAAGTCTATAAGTGGTCTGAAAAATTGAAAAGTAAAGTACATCGATGAAGCATAAGAAAAAGGTTGTGTTTTGCCGTTTGCTCTGCATCGGGCACAATGAAAGCGATGCCGCCACCTTCACCATCCCGCATCATTGCCATGCTCGCTCAACGTGCATCCAAAATGTCGAGCTGGCCCAAATCTTCAAACTCCAATCCGTTCCGAATAATAAATGCGTAGAATCGTTGTGTAATAAGAAAAGCACACGCCCATCTCTTGTTCAGGAATTTGCTCCCAGAGTAGTAAGTGGATGAACCGTGCCAGATTTTGTCCAAATGTTGTTTGTATAACGCCGTCGGTCCGCGAAACGATGCCGATCATGATGTCCTAACAAATACCCCCCAGTTTCATCTGTATCTGTGTCTCCTTTTTGTGTTAAATGCGCCTATATCCTACTTCTCTGGCCGAGGTCGGCTGGCTCAGCCGAAGCTGGCCTTCCACTTCTCCCAGAAATGACCGGACTCAACCTCGCAGCTCTCGCCGCCTACACTTGAGCAACCAGCAAACATGGCAACAAAGTCGCCCTCCTGGTATTGCTCACCAAGCGTCGGCTTCGAGTAGGCTGCAAAAGTGCGCTGCGGGACAAGGGCTAGTTTCGACAAAATCGTTGGGTGCCACTGCACAATGTGTTCCTAGGTCAACTAGTTAGCCAGCGACATCAACATTCGCTTTTCATTGTTCTTACTAAAGCATGTCTCTCGGCCTTCTGGAAGTTGTAGCTTCTGTACAGAGGATCCAGCCAGGTCTCAAGGAAGAATTTGGCCCAGGCGCCATTGCGAATAATGATGTTGTTATGAACAAGACCAGTCTTATCTTGTGACAGAATAACATCAATGTGTTCTCCGCGGAGATGGTGAAAAGTCTTGATGATGCTATCCGGTGGCACAACGGGCTGGTCGCGGATCATCAGCTTCTCCAGCGACGCCGGCTGTAGCACAAACTCTTCGAGCGATAGTGTCGGGTTCATGATATATGCATCCTGGTCGAGGTACCAAACAAATTTGCAATCCGGGAATTTCGCGAGCGCGTGGCGCGTGGCCATCAACTTGGTCCACGTGGTAGGAGCTCCAGCAGTATCATACTGGTCCGCCTCAGTAATGACGGTTTTGTAGCCTGTTTATTAGGTCAGTTGCTGCTCTGACATTTGATCGATCGAAAGAAGTCTCACCATGTCTTGAGGCGTACTCTTCTCTGTTGTCGCGAATAGTCTTGAGATATCCTGCGCTGTACTGTTTCGTGTCGAGAACTGTAACGACGACAACAGTTGGTGTCCCGGCAGGCGTCCGTTCGTGGTACGGGCTCTGTTTGCTCGGCTTGAAAATCAGGTACAGCACCAGGATACATGCTAACAGCCCCAGGGCGATTGTCCTTAAGCGTCCCCGGCGAAGGGTAGGCAGTTGGCCAGATCTTGGTCGGAATGGCGGGGGGTTCGAGCTCTTGCGCGGGGGGTACGCAAAATGCATTGTGAAGTCGTAAGAGCGCCCACAGAGTGGACAGGCTCAATCTCTCAAAACGGCTCCAACTGTTATGAGATACAGCAGAGCGAACAACACAGCGTTGAGCGTCGTCGCAGTTCAGGGCCTAGATTCCAGCTTCGAGCGGCTTCGAGATCTCCAGTAACGAGCGACGAGGGCGAAAGCTGCACAGGCCGGGATTCAGTCAATCGAGCGCCTTCAGATACAGCTCAACGGTCGATAAATATCGTCTTCGGTTCGAGCAGAGCGATAGTTTGGAGTTTTGCTTGCGCGTCGATGGCGCGATTTGCGTAGGTGGGAATGGATCAGTCGTCAAAGGTTCGAAGAGAGATCCAGGCGATAAAATGGCAGTCGCATTCGGCACCGCAACGTGCTGGATGTGATATGCCCCCGGAAAATATCCAGAACAGCCTACAAGCTCAAAATGCAAGGTAAAAATAAAGCCTGAGCTTGACACCTGCTGTCTCTTGGAAGAAAGTCTGTCAACCCCTGGGTGCTGCCCTCATTAGAGCCACGTTCTGCTCGGCGCCGGCTCCACAATGCGCCGACCCATCTTTTGCCCTCCTTTTTATGAGAACTCTAATCTCACTACGCGCCGCAGGCATTAAAATACGTAGACTAGCCTTATCGTATCATCTAGACTGGGAATAATTAATGTCGTCAAGGACAGATGACGCTCAAGCGGTGATTGCGGGAATAAGCAGAGATTGGCACGGCTCAAGGCCTGGTAACCAGGAGCACCTTACAGTGCGACACATGTTCATAAATAATGCGACGCCTAAGGATTTATCGTGCGGCAGAGCTGCTTTACAAGGGAGAAACATATACCAGCTGGTGCTAAGCAATCTACCCACACGGTCGTACTGGTGTGCACCTGGTAGATCACAGCGGCGCAGAATGCAGAATGCATCAGCGCCTTGGCTACGGGCTGGTCAACTTCATCTCGCTGTGAAGAACACGAATGCCAAAACGGCTTCCAGTCCAAGCATCGATGGAGCGTCAATCTTTGCACACAGACTAGTTGGCTTGATGCGGAGGAGCAAACTTCGAGACAACTTAAGAGTGTGCAGATACTGTGGCAGGGCCACAGTGACAGAAAATGAGTCACAATGTAAAAACGAGTGCGAACAGAGTAGAAGGTCTTGCCATTCTATCTATGTCAGATGGTGGTACAATACGAGCAGGCTCAGCGCTAAGGCATCGGAGCACCGCTCGTATAATCTGGCTTGAGGTATACTTTTCATGCAGCTCACCTTAATCTTCGTCAACATCGATGACTCGATCTCGAATATTCAACAGCACACGTGCGCTAAGAGAACGGACCAGTTTCCAGATACCTTTCAAAGCTGCAAATGCACCCAATAGTACGAACAACAGGCTCATATTTTCAACGCGGCCGCGTCCCGTGCCACGGCGTCGACCGCCACCGCCAAGTCCCGTGCCTCGTATATTCCACCAATGCCACGGCGACATGAACAAAGCTGATTTGATCAACCCGACGATTCCGAGAGAGAAGAAGCCTTTGACAAAATGCTCTAACCATGTTGGTGGCTCCTCGAAAGGCATATCCCAAGTGCCTTCGTCGGCGGTGATGGCATCGCTGATAGTACCAAAGGGATCAAGCCAAAAATTGAACACTGGATCAGCAATGAAACCGAGTATGAAAATGCCAATGATGAAGAAGACCAGTGTCAGGAAAGCTTGCGTGATCTTGCTGCTCAACAGCGATGCCCAGTCGAGTCTTGACAGTTGGTATTTATAGCCGCACGTAGGGCAATGCCAGAAATTCCGGTCCTGTGATGGACTCAACGCTCGCCACGCGTGTAAACAGCCTTCGTGGACATATTTTTGCGTTCCTTTGCACTTGCAGGGCGACAACAGTCTACCGAGGGACGGGTCGTCGGAAACGTAGGTAGGTCGTCCAGTTTGGGAGGCGTCGGAATATTGTGGCTCTACAACATCCAAGCAGATTCGACAAGTGCGCGGGCCGTACTGGCGGCTCTGCTCAGTTTGTGGCGGTTGGTCAGCCGTATTGCGTTGTCGTGTCTCGCCATCCTGTGTGGAGTTGTTTCGCATGGCAGAGCTCCAGCTCCAAGATTGTGATTCCATGGTGCGCGTATTGCCCGTTTATAGGACGCACGTCAAAGATTTGTTGATGGTTGGGAGGAAAGAACGTGCTGATGCGATGCCCAGCCACGACGGTGACGCAGCGGGGATACCTCCCATAATATGCTGTCTAGAAGGTGCCAGGGGGACCACAGCTGCCTTCATCTTCAGAGGTGCTATGGCATCACAAAGAAGCGGAAATATGGCCGCATGTGAGTGCCAGAAAAAGCCACCTCATCAATTCTTTGCTTTCCAGCAAAATCCGTTGCGGAGCAAATAAATGTCCGCAAGCAACAGCAGAGATTTGGGGCGCGCTCCATTTGCAGGGTGGATCGGATATCGGCGGAACCTATCTTCCGGCGTGGTTCGAGCAAGCTTGACGCGCAGGTCATCGTGCCTGGAGCTGCAACGCAGACGGAAGCTCCCCAGCCTGCCACTCGTCCTTCGAACAGCATCAATCCGTCCAAATACATCACGACTCGCGAGGCCACTAACGATTTGCACGACATCCTATACCTGTTGAAGCTATGGCGGACAGATATTCCTTCTCTCTTACTACATTCTCGCCTAGGTAAGCCGTTCCAGCCAAGACTTGTTTCGGCGCAAACTAACCCTCTGGGTAGCGGCAAGCTGGTGCAAATCGGTACGTGCGAACAGCCGATCCCATCTTGAACGGCAATCGGATTCGAATGCGGAATGAGATATTGATTTGGTTTGCATTTAACTAACGATTCGCGCAGAGTATGCCTTGAACGCTGTGAACCAAGGCATTACTGCTCTTGGAATCAAGGGTGTGTAACTTGAGCTATCTGCCACGCAGGCATCTGTTAACATCGCTGCAGCTACAAACGGTATTGTCCTGGCGACTGAGAAGAAGTCCTCTTCGCCCCTCGCCGACCAGAGCTCGCTCTCCAAGATTAGCAACATTACGCCCAACATTGGCACAGTATACTCCGGCATGGGTCCCGACTACAGAGTGCTGGTCGACCGCGCACGCAAAGTTTCGCACACCGGATACAAGAGAATCTACAACGAATACCCTCCCACCCGCATATTGGTCCAGGATGTTGCCCGTGTCATGCAGGAGGCTACTCAGTCTGCTGGTGTCCGACCATACGGTGTCAGCATGCTGATTGCTGGCTGGGACGACGGCATTGAGCCAGAAGACGCTGAGGAGACTGGGGCCCAGGATGGCGAGAAGAAGGCCAATAAGAAGACGGGAGGTATTCACAAGGGCGGCCCTATGCTGTACCAGGTCGACCCCACTGGCAGTTACTTCCCTTGGAAGGCTACGGCCATTGGCAAGAGTGCGACAAAGGCCAAAACCTTCCTGGAGAAGAGATACTCAGAAGAGCTGGAGCTCGAAGACGCCATTCACATTGCGCTCTTGACTCTCAAAGACAACATTGAGGGCGAAATGAACGGCGATTCTATTGAAATTGGTATGTGGTAAAAGTACAGCAAGAGAATCATACACTAATCATTCACAGGTATCGTAGGACCCCCTGCCGACCATTTGCTGGGTCTTGAAGGTGTGGAGGGTGCCACTGGCCCTCGATTCCGCAAGCTCACCCCTCAAGAAATTGAGGATTACCTGACGAGTCTATAAGCGCAGACAAGATGGACGGCGGAAATTAGAAATGTTTGTACATTAGAGAGTCTTGCAGCTTAATAGATGGAGTCCGATGAGAAGTCCGGCATAGACCTGGGTGTCAAGAGCTGCTCTGGTTGTGACTGCTAATCATAGCGATTCCTTTCGGAGACGATAATGAATGATGTATGAGGACCGGCCGCGACTCCTGTGATCAGGTAATCGTCTGGTGGCGAAAATTCTACCTTTGTCCAAGTGTGAAGAACCTCAGAGCCAGGCATACCCAGCTGTCCATTTTCGTTATTGCCAATGACATATATTTCTCCGTCGCAAGTTAAGGCAATTGCGTGGGTCTCACCGAGTGCAAAATCTTCGATCTCTTTACTATCCGCAATGGAAACGTAATTTGCCCAGGTGGAAAGACCTGGAAAGAAATGCTCTGTTGGTCTGGATGGTAAATTTCTTCCCCAGATGTAGACACTTCCTAATTCGGTCAGAGCGGCAGCCGCGTAACCACATGCTGTAATATGCTTCACCGGATCTTCCGGTGCAAATTCTGGAAGCATTTCGAACTTTTCCGCTGGCCTGGCGAGTATTATCGTTAGCGAGTAAATGGTTCATCTCCAAGGGCAATTCACGCACTGCTGTTTGGTGGGCATACGGCCGAGAGGCGCAGGGAAGCGCGGATCTCCCATGGTTGCAATGCGACCATTTTCGTAGAGGATAATGAAGCCCGTGTCAAAGGCTGCTATTTGCGCGATGATTCCATCAACCTGGTGTGTTTCGCTCTGGCCTCCTTTCTTCAAAACTGACGCAGCTTGGCGGCGTGTATCGGCGCGGAGAGAGTCCTCATTTGCTCTGACGGCCATTGAATAGGCGTTGACAACTAGGGACTTGTCGGGGGGGTGGCCAGCTTTTAAGTATTCTCCATCGATTTTAACTAGAATGGGCACATGGACAGTTAGATGCGCGATATTTGCTAGGGCTCATGGCACAAACTTAGGGTGTATACTAGCCTAGAGACCGGCTTTTCTATCGTTGTTCCGGACGCAATCTTGGTGAACTTGGGGACATCGCTCGGACCGGAGGGACCGAAGTTAAGCTGGCCGAAAGCATTGCAGCCGGCGGCATATAGTTCCATACTTGTAGAACAATTACAGTATGACGATGATTAGCTTGATGGGAATGAAGAATGCTGTTGGCGGTTCACTGCTCAGGCGTGATTCTGGTCTGGAAGTTGGTCGAGGTAAAATGGGCTGCTACTGGGCCCGATAGCACCTGCTTGAGCTACAGTGGGTGACGGAAGCTGCCTCAGTGGATGGCCTTCCAGAAATGGGCCACATGCGACTCATATTTCTGGAATCTAGCTTCGTTTTATTCTGGGCAAGTAAATAGGAAAATAAAATCCAGTTCCAGGCCGTACGAGGAGAAAATGAAACCTTCGGTTGCAACCTTGTGTACGTATGATGCCTAATACATGTTACACAGCACCACCAGACCAAACCCGACCATCCACGACAAAATCCTGGGCTGCCTCCACCAATGCGCGAGCAAAACTTGATCAATATCTCACAAGAGTATGACCAGCGCCTATCTGTCGGACCTATAAATGTTGCCTTGGATCTTCCCCGTTTTGCATCCCTTTTTCGGTTTATGATTATATTCCAGCTTTCGTCTACTCTGATTCTGCGGTAGTTGCTCGCCGCCGAGGCTTCACCATAACCTCAACTCAAATCGCCCCGCTCGGGTTCGCCCGTTTCCAAGGCTACAAAAGGGCGATGGTGACCACCAAAATCACAATGCAGCCCATTTCAGACGACGGCGTGGCAAATTTGCCAAAATCCGGTATCGATGAGACAGATCCGATCATAGAAGATACCCCGGGCATCATTTCTCACGCTTCCAGAGCCTACCAATTAGAGATGTTGCAATGCAGTCTCCAGGGGAATGTCATCGTTGCAGTGAGTCTTTGCTACATTTTGTACATTTTGCCTGGAAAAATATTAATGGAATTTCAAGATGGATACTGGAAGCGGTAAAACGCAAATGTACGTCTACCTTGGAAGCTTCTGTTCAACCTCTAACAGTCCTTAGTGCTATCTTGCGGATACAGGCGCAGCTTCAATCCTCTTCAAACCAAAAAGTAGTTGCAATAACACGAGTCCCGTCTTCATTGTGCTAACCTATTCTAGATTATATGGTTTCTGGCTCCAACAGTTCTGCTTTGCTCTCAGCAGCTTGACGCGATCAAACTTCAGATACCATCGATATCAATACGATTGGTGGTCGGCAGCGACAATGTTCACACATGGAGCGCATCTACATGGAAGTCTCTTCTGAATGGTGCCCAGGCAATTGTCTCCACCTACCAAGTTCTACTTGATGCCTTGGACCATGCATTCGTCAAGTTGGACCGCCTGTCTTTACTGATATTTGACGAAGGTAAGTCTGCAGTCTCGTCACTTGTTCTCTAGCTCACGAGTAATAGCTCACAATTGTGTTGGATTGAACCCCGGGGGCAAGATTATGAAGCATTTCTATCACTACGGAAGGCAGCAGCAACCTGCGGATAAAAGAGACGTGCCTGCTATATTAGGCCTCACTGCCACGCCAAGTATGAGAGCTCACATAACTGGGCTGGAGACGCTTGAAAAGCTTCTGGATGCAAAATGCATTTCACCGTCACTCCATCGCGAAGAGTTGTTACAATACGTCAAACAACCGCAGCTGAGGATTGTTGAATGCGAGTCCAGCCCGACCGAGCACCAGACAGAAGCAATGGCTTCCCTCCAACAAGAGTTTGCTAAGATGAACATTTTAGAAGACCCCTATATTGTTTCTCTTTTGTCTCAGAATACAGACAGAAGCAAGCGCTGCCTCCAAAAAGCCATCACAAATCAGAAAACATGGTCTCGTGTGCAGGTATCCAGCCTTCTAAGTCGGACGCGAGATATTCGATCACTTCTCGGCACTTGGGCAGCCGACTTTTACATTTGGAAGTCAAAGCAAAATTTTCTCGAAAAGCTTCAGTCAAAGAGTTTGTCTCTAGATGGCTGGATTCCCGAAGAGAGACTCTATGTTGCAAAGATCGTGCAAGATATTGCCGCCCTCGAGCCACCGCTGCGCCCAATCGGAAACAACAGCATTTCAGACAAGGTACATATACTGTTGCGTGAGCTTCTTTTATGCCAAGGAGATGCTACTATTGGAATCATTTTTGTCAAAGAACGAGTTACTGCCGCTGTACTTGCCGCACTTCTAGACTCTATACCGAAAATCAACGAACGGTATAGAGTCGGCTGTATGGTTGGTACGTCGCACAACCAGCTTAGAAAGCACAGTCTTTATGAATTCTTTGACTCAAGGGATCTTCAAACTCTGAATGATTTTAGAGAAGGCAAGATCAACCTTCTTGTCGCAACATCTGTTTTAGAGGAAGGGATTGATGTTCCCGCGTGCAATCTCGTTGTCTGCTTCGACACTCCACAAACACCGAAATCTTTCATCCAACGTCGTGGGCGGGCCCGAATGCGAGACTCGAAGCTGCTGCTCTTTACACATAGAGAATGCTCTATTATAGATCAGTGGGCGGTGTTTGAGGAGCAAATTCAGAAGTTATGTCAGGACTCTGATCGGAAGCGAGAACAACTACAGACCCTGGAGCATCTCGACGAAGGTATAGACTTCTCTTTCCGAGTTCCGCATACCGGAGCCCGGCTTGATCACGACAACGCCAAGCAGCATCTGGAGTACTTCTGCAGCATAATCGCGCCAGAACAATATACAGATAGCAGACCAGATTACATTGTCAAATTTATTGACGACGGATCTGCTACTCTCGTCAGTGCTGAGGTCTTCCTCCCAGCGTCATTGCCACCCAAACTCCGTCACTTTCAAGCGTCGCGCTCCTGGAAATCCGAAATCAATGCAACGAAAGACGCTGCCTTTCAGGCATACATGGCTCTCTTCAACGCCGGCTTGGTGAATAAGAACTTGCTACCCTTGCAGACTAACATTGACTTTGAGGTGGAAACCCGTGTCGCGATTATTGGTGTTCAGTCATTATTTGATCCATGGACCGTTGTAGCCTCGGCTTGGTCAACAGGCGAGCACCGCTGGATCTATACTGTACAAATTCATGGTCCTGACGATGCATTCTTCGGAGATTATACTATGACATTGCCTATTGAGCTTGGGCCGCTGCGTCCGGCGCCGCTTTTCCTCGACTACAATACTTTTTACCGGCTGATATTTTCGCCGCCGCGGAGGATCACGAGAGCTGAGGCCGATCAAATGGAAGATCATACTTCGACTCTTATCGGGTTGCACTTCTCGCATCGCTGGCCAATGATTGAGAGCCCTCATGTCATCAAATTTACGTCTCATGATGATTCGCTTACTCTGTCAGACATCGGCAACAGAGCTTTTGACGCCACTTCAGAGGCCGTCTCCAGTGGGAATTATCTGGTTAGGGACCATAGCAAAGCACCGTCCAGATATATTGGCGATATCCCCTCAAAACCGCCAATGAATATCGTTCAGCGACCTTTCCGAGATTATGATGACGCACCAGATGAGATGTATCTAAATCTAGTGCGATGGACTCGTCGCACCGATTTTCTACACCAGATGAAAGTCGACCCAGAAACTCAGATGGGAACTCAAAAGCATTATGTTGCTGTGCTTCCAGCTTCCTATGCCACGGTTGACAGCATTCATATTAAGCATGCTCGGTTCGGAATGCTGATCCCGTCCATCACTCATACAATTGGGACGATGCTCATTGCGCGTCATCTTTCGGTCAGCCTATTACAGCCTCTAGGCATTTCTAATTATTTGCTCTTGAAGGATGCTATCAGCGCAAGAAGCGCGACGGAGCCCACTCATTACGAACGCTTGGAATTCTTGGGCGATTCTATTCTCAAGTATTGTACCAGCATGCAGGCTGCAGCGACAAGTAAGTCTCTATATCTATCCTGGCATCTTCTTCTCGTTAACATTTTTTCTTTTCAGATTTAAGCTGGTCGGAAGGCTATCTTTCTAGGTATAAAGATCGCCTTGTAGCTAACTCACGGCTTTCCCGCGCTGCGGTTGAGACGGGCTTATCGAGATTTATTTTGACGATACCCTTCACCGGACAAAAGTGGCGCCCGTTCTACCTTCATGACGTCCTGGCAGGCAAAATGAAGCCGCCTGCGAAGCGCAATCTGTCAACAAAGGTTCTTGCCGATGTGGTCGAGGCCCTGGTTGGAGTAGCCTACACTGTGGGTGGTATTCCAAAGGCGATTCAATGCCTGTCCATATTCATAAGCGAGTGTGATTGGATGGATCCAAGCGACTCCAGGGAGGATTTTTTTGAAGCTGCTAATAGCCATTACGTCAACTCTTCCCATTTGCATATTCTGGAGGAGCTCATTGGTTATTCTTTCAACAAGAAGTCTCTTCTATTGGACGCCACAACACATTCGTCTTACATAGGTGACCCTTCTGGGCAAAGCTGGGAGCGTCTGGAGTTCCTTGGAGATTCTGTTCTCGATTATATCATTGTCAAGAGGCTCATGAACCACGATCCTCCACTCCCACATTCAAAAATGCACATGGTGAAGACCGCTATGGTCAACAAGGATTTTTTGGCATTCATCAGTCTTGAAGAACACGAGCTATCTCAGACCGAGTCTTTTATTTCTGAAGGTGGCGTGGTACTAACAGAGAACAAGCGATCTGCTCTTTGGCGGTTTATCAGGCACTCATCTAATGGTATCGGCCCGGCTCAGTTGGAAACCTCAAAACGCCACCAGAAACTACGCGATGAGATCCTGAACGAGGTTCGCAATGGTGACCATTATCCTTGGCACATCCTCTTCGGATTACATGCGAGTAAGTTCTACTCTGACTTGATCGAAGCGTTGGTGGGTGCGATATGGGTCGACTCGGGGTCTTTTGCGCAATGCGAGGCCTTCTTGACTCGATTCGGAATGTTCCCTTACCTAGACCGAATCCTCGAAGGGAATGTGCACATGCAGCATCCAAAGGAGGAGCTAGGAAAGGTTGCAAAGGGTCGATCAATGGTCTACAACATCGAGGAAATCAAGACTGGTGATGGCGACAAGACGTACAATTGCAAGCTGATGGTTGGAGGCGTAGAGGTTGGCAATGGGTGGGGAGGACAGACGGCGGAGGAAGCACGAGTGAAAGCTGCAACGGAAGGTGTCGCATTCCTCAAAAGAAAAGCGAACATGGCAGCTGATACGAAAATGATGGATGATTGAATGACTAGCTATGTTGGTTTTTACGTAAGGTCACTGATGGATTCATAGTTGGCATGCATGATAGCGGGACAAGTCTTTTTCATCATTTCTGTCTTGGATTTATTTTTATTTTCGCTTTCATGCTTATTTGTACTTGGACAATTCGTTTAAAATTGTGTCAACCATCCACTTCAAAACTTCAGACATGTCAGGGTCCAAGGCACCGCCATTTGGCACCAAAATGCCTTCCTTCTCCAGCACATCCTGCTTGTACTTGCCTTCGACATCACCATTCTCAAACATCCACTCATGCTCCTTGACGTAATTCGGCCACACAATGTCGTCCACGTACCCGGGGGGGTCCTTCCAGAAGCCTTCCAGCGTTACGTATCCGTCGCGCGCTTCGCGCCGCGCCTTGGCCTGGGCGTACGAGGCCCGCAAGAGGACCTTGACGTCCAGCGACGGCGCCAGCTTGGTCATGGACTTGGAGTAGAGCAGAAAGCCGTCAAAGAGACACATGCGCAGGCGAGACTCGCGCAGCGGGTGGTTCGCGGGGATGGCGGCCAAGGCTTTGGCCTTGAGATCCTCGATGACGGAGTCCGGGACCGGACATTTGCCTACGGAATTTTGATCTTCCATCGAGTTTAATGTAGGCTGAGACTCGTGTTAGCCTTTTGGTTTCATGGAGAGTACCTATACACTATGGTGCATTCTTTACCGGGATCTGAGCATGTTGGCGAATATACGCTACGGCCTCCGTCATGGCGGGGATGTCAATGGCCTCGGCGCAATCCCAGTCTGCGATGCCTTTGTTCAGCGGGATACTATGCTGTGTCAGAAATGCAAATAAAATTGAAAAAATTGAGAAAATTATTTCTTACTCCGTGTCAGTCTTGTAAAAGTCATCTTCATGCAGGATAAAGGTATTTGGGAATATGTCTCGTAGTAGCCGTGAGATGGTGGTCTTGCCGCTCGACGAGCAGCCCGAGATGGCCACCACGATGGCTTTCCTGTCCATCATATCTCGTCAAATCACAGATTATCGAGTCGACTTTTTTTCTGATTTCGACCGGCTGCACAAAAGGCATGAAAGGTACACTTTTTAGCGCAGTTGCGTCGTATCACTCGGCCAGTGACTCGAATCCAGCACAGCTAGGCTAAAAGTGGACCTAGCAGTTGAAGCAAACGAACGAGCTGCTTCAAAATCGCCAGAAACACCGTTCGTCGCTCCAAAGCCTCCCTCGCCCTGCTACTCGGAAGTACACAAATCGGGAAGAAACCTAGAATATTTTCACCAAGTGTTTTTCTGGTTTTTCTCGGTAGGAAACCCATTCAATCTCGCCGCCGACGGGACCTAGATCGTCTGGTCTGAATTTCCTGCCTCCCACGACTCCGAAACAGACAAACCCTCTTCACGATGCCGATGGACAACACCACCGTCGCCATTACCACGGCGCTGACGACCTTCGTGACGGGCTACATCTTTGGCCTGTACACGACCCGTGGGTACCTCATCTCCCCCACGCTGCAGGCCGAGCGCCGCGCCAACTTCAACGACCCCGTCGAGAGCGAGGAGAGCGACGTCGACGAGGACGACTCG
>JANAKD010000743.1:0-13706 GCA_027627215.1 Lecanicillium saksenae | reverse complement strand
AAGGCCATTGTCCGCGCGACTACCCACTACAAGGATGCCTCTGTCCTCGCCGAGTGCAGCACCGGTCTCGGTGAGGCCATGGTCGGCATCAACTGCGACAGCATGAAGCCCGAGGAGAAGCTTGCCGGTCGTGGCTGGTAATCAACCACTTTCGAACGAAATTTCTACAGAAAAATTACAAAAATGTGAAACGATCAGCGATTTTATACACAAAAAAGATTGAACTCATGGNAAAAAAGTCATCACTAGTTTGGCGTTTTGGGACGTCTTGCGTACGGGTGTACGCGTAATAGACACATTTCAAATATCTGCTTTTGCCGTGACGTGCATTATCGTGATGGTCTCCTACTGTGGCATGGATGACTTGCGCAGCATGGCTGTCGTGGCGGCGATCCGACCATGCTGTTAGATCATGCTACCCCACGATGAACTTGAGTCCCATACACAATCCAAATATGGCATAACCGGCCGCACAATTTTAACCATGTTACTTGCCCAGGTCAAGTTTAGCACAGACTCGTCACAACGTGCATAGAGAAACCACGAGAGCAGGTATCGCTTCAGTGTAGAAAACAGTCTTGGTTTATTATGCAGAAATCGCTATCATGAATGCTATGAAATATAAATCGTAAACCCCCGCTCTTTCTTCCGTCCCTTGATCCCCACCCTGCCTCGAGGCAGCATCCATCCCATCTAGGGCAATGTTCCATGCTGTCATCTGGAACACACGTTGCTTCGCGCATGTGTATTGTATATGTATGTATGTATAAGTGTTCGCTGTTAGACCGGCTCGGTCTTGATCTTTTTCGCTTTGGTCGTCTCGCGACGACTGCGCCTTGGGGCGGCCGCCGCGTTGGCAGCCCGCGGCAKTTGCGGCGGCGGACGGCACCAAACGCCCAGCCCAGCCAGCCGCCTCCCGCCCGTATGACGCGCAAACCTCGAACCACCACACATCCCACGAGCGGATCTCGTTCCCTCGCACAAGAAACGTTGCACTCGGTACAAGGAGGGGTGCGTCAACCCCGCGAGCATGCCAGAATGCTAATGCCACAATAGGCATCTCGGCCTGCTTCCCGCGCCGCTGTCTCTGATGCCTCCATCACCTTCTCTATCCAGGTCCCGGCGCTCTCCACTTGGGCCGGCGTGCTGCTGATTCTTGCCCAGTTCTGCCTTGCCAGCAAATACTGATAGTAATATAAACCTATGAAAATCCTCTTTACGCCAGACTTCCCCCCTCCCCGGCTTCGAGTTTCGAGTTTCTCGTCTTATAAGAAAACTGGCTCCTGTCTCGGTGGACCACCCGAGCACCTTTGGCCCGCGCCAGTCTCGGTATAGTTTTTCCATCGACACCTCACTACTGCGTGTTGGGCGGCGTCTGTACCTTTATTATGGGGACAAGGTCCATCCATCGTCGCACTTATTTACCTCCTTGACCCCGTACTGGCCCAAGCTTGACCGTCTATATCTCTGCGGCGACTTTGCGATTTTGATTCTTCAACTTCTGGAAACGCGCGACTCTGCCGTCGCCGCATAACTCTGGCGACTAACAACGACTTTTGCCCTGCCCAGCCTGTCCTGTCTCCGCCGCAACCTGTTCTTGTGAACATGAACTTTGACCCCACGCTACATGCAGCCTCGGATACGTACCTGACTCACGTCTAAAAAAAGCCTCTCATGGCCGCAACCCAAGAGCAGCTCCTGGAAAAATTCCTTGAGCCTATTCAGATTGATCTCGACACCTGTCATGCGCTGACCACCCGCTTTTACGACTGCTTCAAGGCCTTGGCGGCCAACCCCACCGACCAATTCCTGCCAACACCCATATCCGATGCTATCCTACGACCCATCGCTGAGACTGGTTGTGGAAGGTGAGCTGGTCAATTCTGTTTCAAATGACATGTTCTAACGAGCTACAGAAACCTTGCCATTGACATGTAAGAGGTTGTGTCAAGTACTGCTCTGCACCGTTACTAACATCACAATAGCGGCGGGACCAATCTCAGGGTTGGCTTCATTGAGCTTCTTGGAAAGCAAGAGACTCAAGTGAAGCCGAATGGAACCAATGGCATCAACGGCACCAACGGAACCAACGGTGTCAATGGCACCACTAACGGCACCAACGGGACTACGCATACCAATGGCGCTTCTCATGCATCTCCTGCCCGGATCAGGCGGCTATTCGAGAAATCGTGGCCCATTGACAACCAACTCAAAGACGACAATGCCGACGCTCTATTCCGTTGGATAGGAAAGCATATTGCTGAAGTCGTTGGCGATGCCTACCAGGAGCTCGGGTTATGCAGCACCGAACCTCTGCCGATGGGTGTGACTTTTAGTTTCCCCTCGCAGCAGCACTCCCTTGCTGAGGCAACTGTGACGTCAATGGGGAAGGGCTTTACAATTGCCCCTAATACCGATCTTGGTGCCAGCCTTGCGAAAGGGTACGCTGAGTCCAAGCCATCTCATCTACCGGATATCAAAGTCACCGCCATCTCCAACGATTCCGTGTCTACTCTTGTCTCGTTCATCTACAATTTTGGTGGAAGTGAACACCAGCGTGCCAGCATGGGCCTGATTCTAGGAACTGGCTCCAACGCTACAGTGCCGCTGAAATTGAGTTTGCTGCACCAGAGCAAGTGGCCCAAGAACATTAATGTTTTGGACGGCGAGAGTCTGAGCAATGTCAAAATTGCCGTCAACACGGAGTGGAGCATCAGCGGTACAGCACCCCCCATGCGAAAACTCGGCCTCATCACGCCTTGGGATGACCAGCTGTCTGCTCAAAATGAAAAGCCGGGTTTCCAACCATTAGAATACATGTCCGCCGGAAGGTATTTGGGAGAGCTCGGGCGAATCATGCTGGTGGATTACATGGTCAACACTTTGCAGATCTCAAAGGATAAACTACCTGCTGGCGTGCTGGAACGTCACGGGCTCTCGACTACATTTTTGAGCCACTTCAAGCCTCTCGAGCATGGCAAATTGCTGGCCAGTCTCTGTGCTGAGTTCCCGGAATCAACGGGCAAAGATGGCTTTGTTTGGACCGAGCACCTCGCTGAGGCTCTCTACAGGATTGCCAAGGCTATCGAGGTTCGTGCGGCTGGAATCATTGCTGCAGGCACCCTGGCCCTCTTGACGCTCTCCGAGGAGCTGCCCGCTAATGCGACAGAAGCGGCGGCCACGTCGAAGGAGCTGGGTGTTGGATACACTGGTGGCTGTATTGTCCATTTCCAGGACTACCTGGCAGACTGCCAGCGTTTTATCGATGAGCTGATGGAGAAGCGTTTTGGTAACACGAGCGCTTTCCGCGTGGTACTAAGCCCGTGCCATGATGGTGGTATCACTGGCGCCGGTATTTTGGTATCTGCAGCTTCCGTTAGCACAAAGACGGAGGCGGCCCAATGAAGCGAAAGAGAATTTGGAATATATAGCCACGAGAAAGAGTGACGCAGGTCTATACTTTGCACATGCGATACGTAGTATATACACACTGCATCTCATTACTGCAGCTCTGAGGAACGCTGCAGTTTGCGGTTGACTTAATAAAGAAAGCACATGCATGTTTATGGCAGCCACAACGTATTAATATTGAGCTCCTATAGTAAACGTAATTGCCGACCATAGTGTCTCGGGCAGTCCACATCGGACATGTATGAGACGGTGGATTTATTAGGTTGTATTGAACGGGGAATGTCGGCCGCCTCTTTTAGCTCTCCCGTGGCGTACAGCAAACCGATGGCGTTCCTTAGCGACGACTACCAAGAGGCTCTGTATACTAGCAATGAAATCTCACTCTATATCACGGGCGCATCATGGCACACCACCCCGTAGCGGCGTTTCGAAACTGGGGCTTGGGGTAGAATTACCCCAGTCCTCCGGGTTATCTCACAACGAAGCCAGTGCTCTCAAGTCGAGTGCCGCCCAATGAGGAAGCTAACGACTTAGACCCATGCACACTTACTGCCCAAGCAAACATAACAGTCACCTGCACCTCATAGCCGGGCCGAAAAGGAAAACAAGACCACGTCAAGTCAGGACGTTGTAGCGGGCGTAACGAAACGTATTTCCCCTAGAAAAGCTCCACATGAAAAGAAGCATAGCTTGACACTTTTGCCGAGCCCCGACAATGGGAGCTAACAATGGCGTGAAAGACGACCACCGGCGGCGGCGCGCCCGCACATGCTACTGCTTACCTCCCACGGCGACCATTAAGGAACAAAGAACTGCCCTGTGGTAGAAGACGAGATCACGATGGCAGGGCATGTTTGGAAGTTTCAGACTTGTTAGCCACTAGCGACGTTCCCCGATCGAGCGAGTGCATGTTGTAGTTGGTGTTTTCTCTGATCAGGGACGAAAATGTTTATATCTGCCCATGGGACGGTCTTGCTTTACCCTGCAAGTCCTGTTCGCGGTTCCATGCTAGAAGCTGTTATACGCCGTCACCACCACCCAACATGAAGAACTCATACGCGGCGGCGGCAGTCATTTGCGCCTTGACGGGCACTTCCACTTGCGCAGTGGTGGCGAACAGAGAGACCATTAAGAGCAACGCAGTCAAGCCTGCTTGGAACTCACTGGGATGCTATACCGACAATGTCTCCGGACGCGCCCTGCCGTACGGCGCGACAACTGCCGGCGGTGGCATGGCGGATGCTCTGGCAGCGGCGCTGCAGAAGCGCAAAGACAAGGTGGCCAAGAGTGGTATGTTTGACTCCTTCTCGCATGGTTGATAGATATGCATTTTGAAACTAACGCATGTTACTACAGATGACGAAGACGACGACGACGAATGGTAGAGGGTTGAAAGAGACGGATGAAGGAACGGGAGAGGGCATGTCCGGGATAGAGCGAGAATGAGAAATCATATCTTCTTCATGGTTGAAAGTTGCATCATGTCGGCGGATTATTCTAGGCGGGTGGTACTCATTATCATCATTTATTTTACCATGTCAATTTTTAAAAATTTTACCACGCCAGCCTAGAATACTAAAAAGAGGAAGCATAATGCCATGTAACGTTGGTCCTTATGTATTGAGTGCTTGATCGGATTATCATGATAGTGTAACCACATGTGTTTGCAGACTCATCACATATTCGTGTGGAAATAATCGTCAAGCGGCTAACAAACTCGTCTCTGTTGATCTATATGTTCTGTCGTGCAAATTTTGCAGAGGAATAAAAGGAGGGCCAAAGATCGCACCAGTCTAATGAAGAGGTAGCAAACTGCGCAAAAACCAGGCAGATGATAGATACATACAAGCACACAAGACACGCACGGGAAAATGACGAAATGATCAAGAAGAAATTTTGGGAAATGAGAACATTTGATTTGATTTGACAGCCATGACGTCTCTCCCACCATGGCCGTCCCAAGATGTAAAAGGGATAATAATCCACTCCAGATACTGTCGTGGGACCCCTTCGAGGATAGATGACTCTAGCGAGGAGAGGGTTTGAGAGAGAAGACAGTGTATAATAAACCTAAATTTCCTCTAGTTTCGGACGATGCGGACAGGGTTCCGAGGCTGAAAGAAGTGTCGGGATAGTTGGCGCGGCGTGGATCACAAAGGGGGGGCGGGATATCTATTGACATCGAAGCAGATGGGCACAGCAGGCGTACAGCTTCGAAAATATATCCACGAGGGAATGGATGGGCGGGTGACGTTTAAATGTCGTCAATGTCGACCTCCTTCTTCTTGTCGTCGTCAGACTCGTCGTCGTCAGAGTCGTCGTCGCCGAATTCGAAGTGGGCCTCGCCGTCCTCGTTCTGGCCAAAGTTGTCCGTCTCGTTGATCTTGGCGTTCTCGGGCAGCTCACCGTACGACTTGAGCGTACGGGCCTCATCGGCGGTGTACTTGAGGATGACGTCGCCCTTGTTGTCTTGGAAATCACGCAGGGAGAGGAGGATGATGTCGCCCTGGTTGATCCAGACCTTCTTGCGCATTTTACCGCGAATCTGTATCAAGTTAGCGGTGATGATTTTCAAAAGTAGATCAAGTGCTGAGCGAGGCCCGTTTGGAGCGGCTTTCAACCGTCCCCTTCTGTTGTATCTTCATCGAAGGGGGCAGCCGTGAGCTGTGCAAACGGCGCGTTCCGTGGCAATCGAAAGCGAGGAATAAAGGGGAAAAAACGTACGTTGGCCAGACGCTTGCTTCCGTCGAAGCAAAGGGCTTCAAGACGACCGTTGCCCAGCATCTTTACGACCTGGGCGTATTCCTGACCGTCCTCCTTGAAGGTGAGTTCTCGACGTTGGTCGTCGTTCTCCTTGGTACCGCGGCGGCGGTTCTTGCCACCCTGTAGGAAGAAGGAGGTTAGCACGATATGCTCTGCATGTTGAACACTTTGGCTTGTTCTGTTTTCTTCTTCTTTTCGGCCAACCCGGGACAGGTGGTAGAGGTCGCGACTGGGGGATGCTGCGCAACGAAGACCGCATCGCGAAACCATGGCGGGGGCGGGGAAGACACGCCAGCGACCATGGAGGGGTTGTGCGCGTCCAGGGTACGGCGGGAATAGAGCCGAAAAAAGAGAGTCGGTGGTGAAGCAGATGAGAGACAACTTACTTTTCCCTTGTTCTTAGGCATCTTAAAGTCTGCTGGCTACGCCGGGGTTTTTCTTGAAAAACTAGAGGGTCGCAACAAGCGTTCTTTGTGATGATGTTTTTTGTGTGAAGGAGAGAGTGGGCAGGTGGGCTGCCATTTATCTGGTCTCCCTTCGCCTCCCGCTGCCTGCGCAAAGTGGTGCGGCCCCTCCTACCTACGTGCCTACATCCAAACACGCTCAGAGTTTGCGAGGCACCAGAGCCTGTTAGCCACGATTTTGAGAGGGGCACCGCTCCAAATTAGTCCCCTCTAGCCGCCCGTTCCAAGCTATATTTTTCCTAGGCACACGGCACACTCTGCTTTTGTGGGCGTATTGTTCCTTTCTTTTTTTTTTCTTGGTCCTGTGCAGCCCCAGTATGACTCAATGGTCGGGCACCAAACCAGAGCATGGTGCGGCGAGAGTGCGATAGAGTGGTACTTTTGCTTACTCAGAATGATTCATACCGAAGCAAGTAGAGTGTTAACGTAGACCCGCTTCGCTGCTGTGCGTCACAGCTCCCGGGGTTCCACCATGAAAAATGGCCCGAAATGGCTTAGCGCATCTTCCTTTTATATGGGAGTGAGAGGTGATGATGGCCGTCCTGGCTTTGCTGATGCGCCGTTGACTCTGGCGGCCAGTACGTGATGACTGCTGCATACATCTATAGATGACACGAAATTATGAGCAAAGATACACATATTGGATACATGCAACTGAATACCAAACAGGAAGAAAGAGTGCGGTGCGTGATCCTGTTCACTGCCGACACACGCATGCAACCACGCATCGCGTTGTGAACATGCACATCCTAAATTCTATTTTTATTACAATTTCATTCCATTTTTATTCCATCTTCGTTCTGGCCTCCACTCACAGAACGACTCAAGTCATAACCGGAGATTCGGCTGACCTGTGACAGACAACGTGGATCGCCAACTAGTCCCACTGCAGCCGCAATCATGGGATCCTTAGATCACAGTGGTGGAGCGGCTAGCTCTTTAAAACGAGCAGGACCGAGTAAAATGACATGTAAAGCGACTAAATTTGCAACTCATATTGCACAGCTTCCAGGGTGCTGTAGGTAGAAACGGGTCAGAAACAAGCCCTCTTGCTCACACGCGGCCGGCCCACATTGCGTAGCTGGGCCCTGGTGCAGACAGAGATCCGGGAGGGGCTACAATGACACCAGAATTGTGCTTGAAGTATTATAACTAAGCACAGTTGCAAGGTGAGAAGGCTCAACGGCTGATGTAGCCGCCGCCGTGACCGCCATGTGCGCAGCTGGTAGTCGCTCCCCGCCAGTATCGCCTATATCAAAGGCTGAGCTTAAATAATTCGAAACTGTAGCATTTCTAATCGGAGCTCACTGCGCCCATCAACGCACTACTCAACAAAACCAGCGAGATGACGACGGTATCTTTGGCACGACACACATTCAAGCCGATGAGACCAAATACAAAATATAACATGCGCCAAAGACGAACAACCCTCGAAAAACAAACGGATCCAGCTCAGAGATACCGTGGAGAGGAAGCTTGGGCTTACGATGGCTGTAGATGGAATTGGTGCGATGGCAATGCACACGGCGAGGCAAGGCACGGAGCAGAACCTTGGTAAGAAAAGTACTAGAGGAGTGACCGTGGACGGGCGACTGTACGGGGAGCGGCGAATACACTGATGCAACCATTTACATTCTTCATCTCTCAGATCTGTGGTTGACCTTTGAGCGTTCTCGTCGAGGAAAATTGCATTCTGATTGGCCCTGGTCTCTACTACACGGAGCCTCGCCAGGACAACAAGGCTCCGAACATGAGTGTGAGACAGCACATTCAGCTGAATCTCGACCACAGCTGTAATGAACCAATCATTCTGCACCATGATGCGCCCCGTACTTTCGAAGCAAACATGCATCGAACAAGGGTGTACAGCAATATCGGCGGCTAATAAATGATGCAGCCTCACCAGGTGGTTTCTAGGCAGACCAGGAGGGGCTTCTCCAAATCTATTTCATTTATTCGTTCTACTACACTCCCTTTATTGAAAATCACTCAAATTGCTTTCCTCGATTGTCATACATAAATTGGTCTTATACAACTCGCCATGGCTGAGCCGCCATCAAAGAAGCCTAGTTGGCTCAGGCGTCACTTGGGCTTGCCATGGAGCCACTCGACCCCGCACAAAACAGGTACGCGCCGAGGAACATCGCTGCTCTACATATCCTCAGTCTAATACATTTTCTCTTCGCAGGGCCCCCTGAAGCATCACATCAAAGTATGTAATGGCATCGGAAAGGCTTCCTGTCTCCGAATTAACAGAAACCCAGCTGCTGAATCGCGACCATGTACAACGCCGAGCGTGCCAAGCATCAACCAGCAATCGCCCTCCACGGATGGTGGAGCCGACGATCAGGGCCATGGCGTCTCAGCGGCCGAGCCTGAGACGGAATCTTCGATGAAAGAGAGTGACAAGCTTTCTTCTAAATTATGGAACCAAGCATACGACGAGCTCGAAAAAGCCGAAGCAAAGCTTGTCGATGACTACGTCAAAGTGCTCGCCGAGGCGCTCGCCAAGGACATCATTGCTGCGCAACGAGAGGAGAACGAGGATGCCGCAGCCAGCCATTCGGAGGAACGAAAATATTTGAAGAGCCTTACCGCTCAGGTTTTGGCCGACTTGGATTCATCCAAAGAACAGAAACCTGCGGAAGGTGCTTCGAGTGAAAGCACCTCGGCGCAAGACCAGACGGCCATCGATGACACCTCCGTTGAGGGCAGCTCGGCGCAAGAACAAACGCTGGTCGGTGATGCTACCATTGACGGCAGCTCAGCGCAAGATCAAACGACCGTAGGTGATGCTTCCGCTGAGAGTAGCTCTGCGCAGGACCAGGCGCCCGTGGTTGGTTCCTCCACCACGGGCGCTTCTGAGCTGGATCAACTAGCAGCTGGCATTCTAGCCAAGCTAAAAGACCCAACCAAGCGACAGCTATTTCTCGAGATGCTTGTGACCAGCGGCAAGGCCCGAGTCAAAAAGACGGAGCGCGTCTCCAAGGCAGCTGGCTACGTGGCAGAGAAGGTTCTGTTCCTGAAGCCGGCGATGGAGGTGGTGCTACAAATTCCCCAAGCTGCACCTGCCGCACTTCCGTGGGCTGGTATTTGTCTCGGCATGAAGGTACATATGCAAAGTGCTATTCTTATCTGGTGAAATGCATGCTAAAATTCCATTAGATCCTATCACACCCAGCAGAAGCAGCGCAGGCGCAACGTGACGGGTTCAGTTTCGTTGCTTCTAGAATGGAGTGGTACTACGCTATGACGAGTGATCTTCTCGACTACGACAGCAAGCCAAACATGGACGAGAATTCCTCCTCTAAATTAACGAACAAGCTTTGCGAGCTTTACAAGGCTATCCTACACTACCAAATCCTTAGTGTTTGTTACTACTACAGCAATCCTTTTCGGCAGTGGTATGGTAGCGTCGATTGGAAAGCCTCAAAGACGGCCGTCGAGGACGCCGAGTCAGTCTTTGTAAAAGACTGGGATTTCTACAAGAAAGTAGAGTCGAGGAATCTTTGGAGAGACATACGCCAGAAAGCCGAAAATAGAAACAGTCTTCTGCAAGACATGGTTCACACCCTCAAGGACTATTTCTCCGCACAGGAAGACAGGGCTGCGAAAGATGAGAGTCGCCAGTACATTCGAGATCTCTGTGTTGTTGACCCAGAGACTGAGATGGACGATCTTGCAAAAAAGAGAGGAGGGTTTGACGAGAAAATATGCGAGTGGGTGCTTAACCACCCAAAATACACGGCCTTCACCACATGGCAAGACAATGATGCCGACCCCGACTTGACAATATGGGATAGCAGCGCTTTTAGCCTCCACGGACGCCTTTTATGGATCCAAGGTCCCGCAGGAACTGGGAAGACAAAGCTTATGATCTGCATTGTGCGGAATCTCCTTGCCAGGCGAAAGGTGCTGTGGCCAAATCTGGCGTATTTCTTCTGTCAGAGCACGAAAAAGAACCAAAGGACAGGTGCAGCTATCGTGCGCTCTCTACTATGGATGTTGCTTATACAGCAACCAAATCTGATTGAGTACATAGAGAGAAAGTTCAAGTGGTCCAACAAGAACAAGTTCGACAGCGACACCGCGATAATGAGCCTTTCACAAGTATTTGCAGCCGTATCTGGAGACACAGCTCCAGTATACTTCCTCGTTGATGCTCTTGACGAATGCGAGGATGATCAACAAGCGATCATCGAACTTATTTCCACTTCGCTCAAGGTCTCCAATAACATCAGGTGGCTTGTTACAAGTCGAACGGAGGTTGATTTGCGGAAAATCGTGGCGCGCGCGATCGCAAAAGGATCCATATCTATTGCACAAACAAATGACTTGCTGACGGAGGCGGGGTCAGAGGCGCTGCACATTCACCACGAGCCCGGCTACACGGTCCTTGACGAGATAGACATACGGAATCAGACGGGACGAGACAAGATGTATATTGATTACAGACTCGAAACTCTGACGCAAGATGACCAGTTGGAATACGACGACATGCATTGCAAGCTGGTGACAAAAGAGATGTTGAGAAGAGCCGAGGACAACCTTGTCTGGCTGGAAGTCGTCTTTGACAGTATCGAGGATATGCGCGCGGAATTTGCCCTTGAAGAGATAAAGAAAGCCCCACGTGGCTTGAAACAGCTGTATGGCCACAAAATGAAACAGATTCAGCAATTGGAAAACAGAGAGCATCGTCAACGGTGTTATGATGTCATGATGGCTGTTTCGCTTGCATACAGTCTCCCGATTTCCATCAAGGAACTCCAGATCCTCGTCCCATGGTCACCGGACGTATTGCGTTCGCAACGCCAATGCAGCGCCTTTCTGACGGCCAGTCGGATAAAAGAAAGCAAGATGACAATGATCGACTTCAATCACAAGACAGCGAGAGACTATCTAACGGAACATGGCAAAAGCCTTGTTGAGGGCACAGTCCGCGGCCATCAAGACATTGTTCGAAATTCCATCAATGGCTTGGCTTCGGAGAAACGAGATGTATTCAAAATCAATCGTTGGAAGCTAGGGACTATGACAGCACTGCAAACGGAAGATCTAGCCTCGATTCGATACTCGCTTATCTTTTGGTTAGATCATCTGTGCGAAGCGATCGACAGGGACCTTATTGTCCCTGACGACAGAATAGCGCTCTGCGACGTTGCCCACCAGTTCCTGAAAGTGCATTTGCTCCACATGCTAGAGGGATTGGCGCATTTTGACCAGATCGGAGCCATTGTTTCGTCGTTCCGTAAGTTGGTACAAGTTCTCGAGGTTTGTCGCTCCCTCTCGGCTCACCCCATATCTATATGCTAAAACAAAACAGCCAACCCCCGATTCAAATTCTGATGCCGAACACAATTTCGCCGATTTCTTGAGACACGCGGAAAAGTTTACGGTTGCCTACATGCCAGACATAACGCGGGAGCCGCTGGAGACCTACAGTACGGCGCTTACATTCTGCCCAACCAAGTGCAAGATGAAAGAGTTGTTCTGGAGCAGCCAGCGGGCCCCTATTTTGAAGAGCGTCAAAGGAATTCAAGAGGACTGGGATATGTCTTTACTCCAGGCACTGGATGGGCACACCGGATATGCCTCAAGTCTCACATTCTCGCGTGACGGTACACTGGCATCAGCTTCGGAAGAGGACGGATCAATCAGACTATGGAACCTAGAAGCAGGGAGAGAAGCAAAAATACTTTGTGCTGACCAACCTGGCGTCCAGAGTATTGCGTTCTCGCACGATGGGGAACAGATTGCGGCCGTATGGGGCAAAGGGCTTCTCAGACTTTGGAACCTGGCCACAGAGGAAACAACTGAGATACATACTGACCAAATGTCTCACTCTATCGCATTCTCACCTGATGGTACATTTGCCTGCGGGCTTTTGGATGGAACGATCCGGATCTGGAACCCCGCTACGCTAGATGAGACCAAAATTCTCAGTCGTCATGAGGGAGCAGTGTACGCCATCACCTTCTCCTCTGATGGAAAGAAACTTGCATCTATTGGAGATGATGACACGCTCAAGATTTGGGACACTTTCTCGGCGTCCGAGCTGCGACCAGAATTACGAATAAGCCACACTTCGCTTTTCAACCGTCCCTGTCAGCCTGCGTTCATGCCCGATGACCAGAGCCTTCTTGTATGTTCCGATGGCAAGGTCATGCGCTGGGATCTCACCTCGGGAGAGTCAACGCAGCTTATCGACTCTCAAGACGGTGTTGAAATTGAGTCATTCATCTTGTCGCCGGATGGTACTCAGATCGCAACAGCAACCATTAACGATAGGCTCGAGCTCTGGGACTTGACGAATGGAAGTATGATACAAAGACCGTCCACGAGCTACTCGATGGCATACTCTCCTGACGGCAAGATGATCGCATCGGCATCGGCCACCTTTGACGGTACGATCAGGCTCTGGGATTCGAGAAGAGCAATGACGGTAGAGGCATCATCTCAGAGTTACGATACGGCTGTTAGTGCAGTTGCATTCTCGCCTGATGGTGAACACCTTGCATCAACGTCATGGGACAACTCGATCCGAATTCAGAACGCTGTCACAGGGACTGAGGTAGTACCACCCCTGCAAGGCCATTCCAGCACTGTTTACATGCTTTCATATTCTCCAAGAGGCGAACAGCTCGCGAGCTCATCAGACGATGGAACCATTAGGCTCTGGAATACGACAACAGGGTATAGCTTCGAACGAACATTGCCAGTCGCTCGTGAGCCCATCAGGGCGATTTCATACTCTTCCGACGGCAAAACACTTCTTTCGGGATCATTCCACGGGCAAATACAGCTCTGGGACCCATCGACCGGACTAAATAGTCTGACATTCTGGTGTGATGGTAACCTCATCTACGATGTCGCTCTATCTCCTAACGGTAGGAAGATAGCCGCGGCAACAGTCGAAGGAACAGCGCTCTGGGATCTGGACAAAGGCATCGACGCACCGTTGTGGTTGCAGGGCCCGCGGAAGACGGGCGGAGTTGAATTCTCCCCCGACGGCACGCGGGTCGTATGCATGTCCGATGAAGCTGTCCACTGCCGCGACGTCGAGACGGG
>JANAKD010000742.1:0-13718 GCA_027627215.1 Lecanicillium saksenae | reverse complement strand
GTTGACGATGAGGAGAGGCGCGCCAATGGTGTTGTTGCCAAACGCGGAGTAGGCAGTGAGGATGATCTTCTTCTCGGCGCAGTACTTGACGAGGGGCTCGTCGAGGAGGCGGGGGTGACGCTCGATCTGGTTGGCAGCGGGGACGACGCCAGTGGCCTTGATGACGGCCTCGAGCTAGAGTGTTGTCAGTGGGTGCGGCGTAGCAAGTCTCTCGGAGAACAACGTACGTGGTTGATGGTGAAGTTGGAGACGCCGACAGCGCGCGCCTTGGTCTTGGGAAGCTCAGTCATGGCTGGGAGTTGTTAGCTGAGTTGTAAACAAACCATGCGGTGAAATCTTACCCTTCCAGGTCTGTGTGATGGAGGTGTTCTTGTCCAGCTGGATGGCGCCGTCCTCGTTGGGGTCCTTGGGGAAGAGGCCCGAGCCGTGGGTGAAGGCGACAGGCCAGTGGATGAGGTAGAGCTGCAGGACAGGGTTAGCATGCGTCGCATTGCTGCAGTGCATCAATTGCGCGTTCGGCGCGTCCAATTGATGTTTGGGGGTTAAATGCGTACATCGAGGTAGTCGAGACCGAGCTCCTGAAGAGTCTCGTCAAGAGCGGCGGCGACGTTCTCGGGCTGGTGGCTGTCGTTCCAGAGCTTGGAGGTGATGAAGATGTCCTCACGCTTCAGGCCGGGAACCTCAGCAATGGCGCGCTTGATGCCCTCGCCGACCTCACGCTGGTTGCCGTAGACCTTGGCCAAGTCAAGGTGACGGTAGCCGACCTTGAGGGCCTCAAAGACACCNAGCACCAACCTCGCCGGGAGCAGACTGCCAGGTACCATAGCCGAGGGCGGGGACCTTGGCGCCGGTGTTGAGAGTGACGGTGCGACCAGAAGACATTTTGATTGAGTGAAGGGGTATCGGATATTGTTAGTGATGATGGAGAGAAGGGGTAGGAGGCAAATTGGGAGAAGAGGGGGCTCGTAAGCTTTTAAACCGTCGGTTGACCAGCAACTCCATTGTTGATAGCTATGGTGGGGGAGGGGTAAATTTTCCGCAATATGACGACACAAACTTCCACGATCCAGAATGGTGCACGCCAAATCTGCCCTGTAACTACTAGTTTCACTCGCTAAAAAACTTGCTAGGTTGGGACTTCTCTGTGCTACGGAGGGGCACCGTCTCCATTTTGCGGGTAACTCTCATTCTGCATTAATAATGCTGGGTTGTCCACCAAAACGGGGTTCGATCCGCCGCAACTGCCCTGGATTTGCGTTAGCTGGACTATGGGTTGGGTCAGTGTCTTCTTCAACCTTCTGGCGTCAGATGCCGAGACTCCGCGAGGCAACGTTATAACTAACTAGTGTCCTTATTGGCGCGGGTAACCCGCTGTCAGGGTTCTTCCGCGCCACAAAGTGAAAAAGGCCCGTTGTTGGGAGCTTGGGAGAAATCAAGAGAAAAATTTACACCGGGGCGGTTTGTGGCCATTGCGCAAGTCAGCGATGCGCCGCAGGCGAGAGACACTTACATTGCGATGCCACGGACGTCCAGCTAACTACGGATTCGCAGTGAATTAATACGACTATGTTGACCAGGGGAGCTCAGCCGCGGAAACAGTATCAATATGCATTTAGCAACGCGCTCTATATACATGTAACTAAACCTGTATCTTCTCCTATCCTCTCCGGAATAGCAAGTAATTGGCAACATCGCTAAGCTACTTGCCTCTCCAGCTACAAAGTGCCAATAAAGGCAATTGCCCAGAACTGGGGCCACTCATCGTGGGGGCGACAGCGCCTTGACAGGACCTTGCAATCATGTCAAATGTCCACAATCTGAGCTCCATTATTAACGCCGAAACAACGATTCTGGCGACGGATTTTAGATCCTGAGTCACACCGAGATGTTGGCTGCCCGACATTGAAACGGTCTTCTTTCCTGTTGGCGATGATTAAGCCTCAATCTGCCGATCCTAGCTCCAGGCTGAATCAGGGCCTCGCCGGTAGCCTGTGCCGAAATAGCCTGCTGCTCCGTGCCAGCCACGCATTGCGTGACGCGCGTGTGTGCTACGCATGCGGGATTGCAACATGGACGAGTGAGACGTGAATCATGTAAATGGGGCGTTACTATCATTGCATCACACGTTACCATTCAGGCTTCTGGACATTACACTTGGGTCACCGCTGGTATGACTAAAGAGACGCATTGCATTCTCCGGAAGCGGCATATTGCCGAGTAATCCTGAAAGATTCTCTGCCTGAAAGCCAATATTGGAGGTGTTCAAACTGTTCGAAATGACATCTTCGCCCGCTTTTCCCAAATAATTATTCCGCATCCTGCAAAGGAGGGCCAAAGGGGCCAAAACCCAGCCAAGGGCTGTATAATACATAGTAAAATGCTGTACACTAGAAACGAAACAGACTCTGCCGGGCGGTATCCTCCTGTCACGGCGCTCATCCGCAATCAGTTGTGACTCCATGTCCGACTGACATATTTTCTCAAACTCTGCCAATATTGTTTAGGCATCCTCGGCGGGTGCAGCTTCCGCCTCTTCTGCGGCGGGAGCTTCCTCAGCCGCCGGTGCAGCCTCACCACCATTGTCGGATGAGGCCTTGGAGCCCTTGGAGCTCCTGCGGCTACCTGGGCGGCGCTTCTTGCGGGAAGTGCACCGAATCGAGTAGCGATAGACCCAAAGAAAGGCGAATGTCCCGATCAGGAAGATACCGAGGACAATGCCTACAGCGATGCCAATGCTGGTGTTGGTGTTTTGCACTGGGTCGCTGGAGAATTGGCGCTTGGCAAGTTTCACAAGGAGACCAGCCGCCCGATGAAATGCATCAGAATTGCCTTCGAGAAGAGACTCGCCTTGGATGTGACCGTATGCCGGTGCCCGAGGCGCGGGNCGCGAGGCTCGCTGCCTCGCTCGCGCCGGGCGGGATATACATGCACCCGCTTACACCACTGAGCTTGAGGGAACGAGGTAAGCGATGCGCAGCGAGCTCAGCAGCGACCGCGCTAAGCGTGCGAGGAAGAGAATTGAGATGCTTTATTCAAGGGTAGTAGAACAATTTTTATGTAACAGGAAGTGCAATCATCCATCGTCTGAAGCAGGCTTCCCCCGCAAGTAAAGGGGGGTTGGGCTTCAACATCGTGGCGGGCGGGCGGCCATTATATCTACCCAACGTGTCGTGCCTTATTAGCTTGGAGGACGGGCGTCACTCAATCAAACCACGCAGAGTAAAGAGGGTGCATCGAGGCCCAGCACTTTGGGGACAAGTGGCGCGGGGTTGTGCAGCCTGCATGAGTGAATTGCTGGGGGTCCCGAACTGGTGTGGACGTGGCACGGGGGTCTAGACATGCACGGATTCGGCAGAATATGCATATGCAGTGGTGAGTCGAGGGTTTGATGGCAGCAGCGTGGATGATGCTGATGCAGGAGACTGCCTGCGTGTCATGATTCACGGCATTTTAGCTGCCGTACATGACGTAAAATCGGGATTCGCCAAACACAAAGTCGTGTTTGCTGATAATTGCTTTATTGGTGAGGCAAAGATGGCTGCGAGATGAAATAATATGCCCTGGCTGCATCGGTGCCTTATTTCCGTGCATGCTTGGGCCGCACCACTTTTGAATCTTTTAACAACTTGCTCCGACTACCTTCGTACCCGACTTGCGACTGGTGGTTGGATAGATGCCCAAGCAATTGGAGACTCACAGCGGTGATCATGCTTTCGCGGTTCCGACATTTTTCTCCGATCCTTCGCATGGAGAAAAGGAGCGATAAGAATGGCGCATGCGGGGTATCAATGATCTTGATGTAGAATGAAAAGCAAATAATTAATCAGGTGGTGTCTCAATGGAGAACATGTTTGGTCCGAGATCGGGCTTGCTACCACCCTAGAGGTAGCAAGCGACTGTTGATGTCGCTCGCCATGGGCGCCAGAGTCTTGCGCTGTGAAGCATTGGCAGCCCTACAATACCTCGATTTTGTGTGAAACGTAATATAAATGCATTCTGATCAGGGATGCTGTTGCGCTTCATGTATCCATGACGGAAGTGTCGTATCCTATTGGCAACGAGGTGCCTTGTACATGAGCTAACTGGCAGAGTGGCAGAAGAGAACTTGGGATATGTAGATTTCTCAACAAATAACAACAATAATATGATTAAGAATTAAAAAACAATTATCAAGTCTCATTGAGATTCAACGATAAATGAAACGCTAAAATTAACCTTACATGACGAATTTATATTTACAAAATAAAAATCACCGTGGCTCGGACTGGTGTACTGGCCTTGCCCCCCTTCCTTGCTGTATCGGCGCCTGCTCTCTTTCCCAGATTACAGCTGGGTTGACCAGCCGCACTCTTCTCAAGCAGTTCATCGCTGTCAATATTTGATTTATGGACTTAATCTTCAATCTTACTAAATTTGATATGTAACATTTCGTCACATAAGCCACCGACGAACCCATTTGTACCTGGGTAATAATCCTCGCTCGCGACTGACGTCTTCCATCGTGTATATATTGCCCATAACAAAATTCGAAATACTGCCGTTATTAGTATCATGCCTGAAGCTAGCAAATCAGAACAACTTACACTCCGCGGCAAGCTCCTGGCCTACACAACCTCGGCTGCCAGACCCAAACGCAAGAAAGTACTTCTGGCGAAGAGTAACAGCTTCAGCGTCGCCTTGCATCCACCGATTTGGCTCCCAGCTATCGGGGTTTGGAAATGCTTTTGGGTTGCGGTTCAAACACCAAGCGTACGTCCCAACACGTACTTTCTTTCCGATCGAAAGCCCAGGCACAATTTCAGTTTGCTTTCCACCAACTCTAGGCATAAGCGACGGCATGCTATTACGAAGGCGCAGGCTCTCTTTTATTACGCAATCGAGCATAACTAACGGCTTCAGCATTGCAGATGATGGAAGGTGTGAAAATGGCTCTCGAGGAGAACCAGGTGGCCAGGCAAGCATTAGTTCCTCGCGCAGCTGTTCCTGAATCCGCTCGTGTTTCGAGATCTCGTACATCATATAGGTAAACGCAGTGCCTGGGACTCGTCAGAATAATCACATATGCGCAAATTCTGCAGAGTTATGCTTACCAAACGTATTACCGACGCCAACTGGGAGTCTAGTCAGCAACCTATGTTTCGCATAGCGTCAAAAACATCGCTCACATATTTGATCGAAGCACTCGGCAGCGACCTGGCGCAACAAAATTCGATCCGTAGAAGGGTAATCGCTGAGCCTGAATTGGTGCGCTATGCCGACTCTCACGGCGCTGTAAAGCAACGGAAATTCTCCGGCCGGCATTTCTTGCTCAGGGTTGGAGAGGACCTCCCCCTCGTGCATCGCTTCCTCGCATCGGGTAGCCTGTGTAAGCGCCCAAGCTTCGCACTCCTTCATAGCTTCCAAATACTTGGGCCGTGCTTTCATGGCGCCCATGAAGATCATACATTTGAGGAGTGTCGGATGCTCCCTTCTCCAAAACGCATACTTCGAAGGATAGCACCGCCTGTACAGATCCAGCCAATATCGTCTCTCATTTGTATCACAGATCAGGTTCAGCGCGCGACGCGAACCGAACGCGTAGCTTGACATGAAATCCAATGCAAAGGACTGGAATAACGGCAAAACGTTGATGGGTTCGCTGAGCCTAACGCTTTCGGACAATATAGGCAATAGTTTAACAACAATAAGATTGGATATGATTGCGTGATAGTGTCGAGAAGACAGAAGATAATTTCGAGTATAAAGTGGTGAAATGAGCCGTCGCCGGACTTTGTGCTCTTCTCCAAGCATCGTGAACATTGTTCTGGACCTATATGCCTCAGTTAGTGTCGTGTCAACGCGCCCTCATTGACGTGAACTACCCTTGCGTAATTGTATAATCGTAGACATCGTGCTTGTCGTGGTTATTTGGCCCAAAGCCGTATACTGTTTTGACTGCAGTGATTTCGTTTATTGCGATCTCATTGGGGCCCAGTCGAATTACTGGACCCTTGGCTTTGAATGCTGCTGTGATCGCTTCAAAGTCCGTACCTTTCCATCGGTGCCAGTTTATCCAAAGTGACGTGAAGGAAGCAATTGGATGGGCGGCGGGGGTCTTAGACAACGGCGAAAAAAACGCCAAGCGAAGGACCCAGGCGACGGTAATTGTGAGAATGGCTACAGCTGCCGTGTAATGGTTGCTTCCGGAAGTAATCTCTGTCAATATAGACATGTTGACAGAATGTTACATTGCTCTTGCATAATTGCGCCGTAGAGGTACTCATAAGCCTTTCCCGTCTTATACAGTCAGTTTTGAGACAAAGTCTGGGGCTTTGAATACAGCGAGTACCGCTAATTGTGGCAATTCCGTAAATGTGCATCCGAGACTCATAGCAGGCGGGTTGGTAGTTCCGAGACATGCAGCCATGATCATGGCGGTGACTACCGACATATGTCGGCTCGATAGCTATCACATTCCAAGGATTACATAGTACTCGCCCAAATGATAGGAGAGAGTAAGTAAGTATGCATCCACTCTAGAACCAGGAAACCGCAACCATATCACATGAGCGCCTCGAAAGCCGAAACATGGTTTCATGTGATTCACTGCAGCCGAAGTAATAGACAGACATGCCTACTGCTGCATGATATATTGCATTGAAGGAATCCTCAAAACTTATAGCAATGTATATCCACCACTATTCTCTTCAGGATTTTTATGATGAATACAGAAGACGCGAACCACTTCGCATCCAATGCTGAGCGCAGCCAGCCTGGCGCCATGTCTCCTCTCCATGGCGATGACCCACCGCAGCTGCCAGAAAAGTTCAAGAAAACAATTCATAAACTGGTTTTCGTGCGAGAGGATTTTCAGGGCTGCCGGCCTGCTACACTCTTATGCGACTACATACGCCCAAGAGAACTATTAAGCGAGCCAGCTGCCACAGAAGCTAGATTCGACAGCGCGGTTGTTGAAGAAATGCTGCGCTACTGCGACAAAACGAATTGCAGTATTCTCTCTGTGCTCTTTTCTTCTTTCCAGATTGCCTTGTATCGCACAACTGCGATCGAGGATGTGGCTGTTGGCTTGGTGGTGCCGGAAGCAGACAAATCCAAGTTTCTGCCTCTTGCCGGCTCTGAAGGTGCTCCTCTCATCTGCGTCCGGACATCTTTTCAGAACGATACCTTCCGAGAAGCTGTGGATCAAATGCAGAACGCCCTCCAAGACAAATCAGACAGCCCAGTCATCGAGTTTGAGAAGCTAGTCTCAAACTTATATGAACGGGCTGCACCGAATCGACACCCTCTGGTGCAAACCATTTTTGCCTATTATGAACTCACGGATTCCATGAGTGCAATCCCAGATACGCACCAGAGCCTATTCCGCAAAAGCACAACATATGCGCCGGCTGATTCTCAGTTTCAAATATTCTTCAATAACGACAGCCTACGGATCGATGCGCAATATTCACCCGACCTCTTCACTGCCGACACAGTGGCCGCTTTTTTATCTGTCTTCATCGAAACTGTCAAATTTGGTCTGCAAAATCCCGACGAGAAGATTTCATGTCTCCGACTCTTGAACGACTGGGGATCTAGTGAACTTGAGCGGCTTCAGTTAACCGACATCCAATCAACGGCATTTCCTCGTGAATCCAGCATAGTTGATGTCTTCCAACAGCAAGCGGCACTTTATCCGGACAAGGTCGCTGTCAGAGATGGGTGGGAATCGGATAAATATCTGACATACTCAGAGCTTGACCAACGATCCGACACTATCAGCCGCTGGCTTGCGGCAAGGCAGATCAAGAAAGAAACCGTCGTTGCAGTCTATGCAGGCCGGAGCATCGAACTTCTTGTCGCTTTTTTAGGCATCATGAAATGCGATGCTGCATATTTTCCCATGGATCTCAAAGTCCCTCCTGGACGTATTCGACACTTGCTTTCGCATTTACCAGAGACGAAGTTAGTTCTGCTCGGTTCTCGTGCCCAGCTATGTAAGGATGGCATGGAGCATATGGAGTTTATACAAATATCGGAAATTCTGGCCGGCCACCGCATTACGGAAGTTGATGATCGCTTAATCACCCATCACAAACCACGCGCGGACAGCCTCGCGTATGTCATGTTTACGTCAGGGTCAACAGGGCAACCCAAAGGTGTCATGACGGAGCATCGAAATATTCTCCAGTTGGCCCGGTCGAATAACTTACTGGATAAAATAACTGGTCGCCCTTGCATGGCGCACATGTCAAACCCCGCTTTCGACGTTTCGAGCTGGGAGATATACGTGCCTCTCCTTAATGGGGGTACGATTATCTGTGTGGACAATGATACCCTGGAGAATTATAGGGCATTGCCGGCCGTGTTTGAGAAACACAGCATTGATACGTTTATGACTACGCCGGCTGCTTTAAGGCGCTTTTACACGCATTGCCCATCAATATTCAGCCGTTTGAAGACATTACTTTCGATTGGGGACCGCCTAAACGCAGAAGACGTTGTTGAGGCGCAAAAGCATATGACTGGAACAATCATCAACACTTATGGACCTTCGGAAGATACTTGTCTGAGTACCTATTATTGTGTTCAGCCTGGTGACAAGTTCGCTGAAGGTGTCCCAATAGGGCGAGCATTGAGCAATTCTGGAACATATGTTATGGACCCTCAGCAGCAATTAGTTCCACCTGGCGTTATTGGTGAACTTGTCATGATCGGGGCTGGCATCGGCCGAGGATATAGCGACAGCAATCTAGATGAGGGACGATTCGTCGTACTACAAGTTGAAGGCAAGACTCATAGGGCCTACAGAACTGGCGATTATGTCCGCTATCGCCCTAGAGATGGCGAGCTTGAGTTCTTTGGACGAATCGATAACCAGTGCAAAGTGAAGGGGGTTCGGACAGAGCTTGGTGAGATTGAGTTTACGATGAGGACGCATGCCCTTGTCAACGACGCCGCGGTTATTCTACATCCGAAATACGACCCTGGGAGCAGACTCGTACCTTTCATTACCACTCGTGTCCCAAGGGCAAACCTGGTTCCCTCAAACGCACTCAGGGATACAAACAATGGCGGTATTGAATATTCAGAGTCGTCTCTTTTAACTGAGGAGTGCCTGAAGGAAGACGTACGCTCAATGCTGGAAAGCAAGTTGCCTCCGCATATGGTCCCCGACGAAATTTTTATTTCAGAGAATTTACCTCTGAATATCAATCACAAGGTGGATAAATTGGAGCTCCGTCGTAGACTGAGTTAGCAGAAAGCTGCAGCGTGGTATAAAAGACGAATATAGTTGCTAGTTTAGACTCAAGGCCGACTTGTTGCTACCTGGGGCCGCAGAACTCTCCGCCACAGTGCAGCCGAATGGGCTCAGAAGGATCTTTGGGTATCGAAACAAAAGGACACCGAAGCGAAAAGCAGCTCTCCCGCTAGCAACTTTATCCCAAATGACCCGATGATCGACTTTGGCAAGTTTATTGACAGCGAATCGGTGGTGCAAGAAGATCTGTGAGTTTACAAGAAGAAAAGCTCCGCTGGCATGTCGGATGGCTAACCACTTTTGCTTGCTGTCAGTGTCGTGTGGTTTAATCTTGGTAATCACCATGTTCCCCATTCTGGCGATACCAGCGCCAGCTCAGTGTGGTTCATGCCCTACAATTTCCATGATCGCGATCCCAGCAGGTAAGAGCGAAAGGATTTTGCGCCCGGCGCCCAAAATCCATTCTGAATCGCTACTCGAAACTGAGAGATACGATGAATCGGAATGATTATGGGTATAATAGCACAATGCTGCAGCTTCAAATATGCTTCGGTGGTGTGAATGCGGACGAGCAGCGAACCCCGCTACTGGCGTCCTTGGCGTTCTTCCCAGGCGACCATTTCCAGAGTGGATTGCAACCGCTGACAATGCAATTCATGGCGTTTCTATAAATAGTTGGCTTCATCGGAATGTCTTTCAGATCTAAAGATTTTATAAAGTCTCTAATATAAACGAAAAGCACAAAAATTTCATATATCCCTGTCATGGTGTCATAGTGTCTCGATACTGGGCTCTTTTGACCGCCTACAACCAGTGCTGTCAACCACGTCTCCCACGGCCCCTGTAGATATAGCCTGTCTCGCACACCTCAATCACAAACAGGCCTTGCAGGAGCCTTGCCGCAGCCGCATCCATCAATCGAAGCTCGACAGCAATCGGATATGGAAGTTTTACCCGCTGTGATTGCCTGGGCAGCCACCAGCGCATGCCGCTTGTCCCTTGTGGCAGAGAGCTCCTTGGGTCAGCGCTTCTGCCCCAGCGCCACCATCCAGGTGCGGGAGCTGGCGCGGCAGCTCTCACCCATGGCGCAGATCCTTCTACCCAGCGACAAGGGATTCGAAGATGCATCGCGCCGATGGAATGTCATCGACGAGCCCAAGCCGGGAGTCGTTGTTATTCCTGGCGTGGCCTCGGATGTCGCGGAGACGGTGAGCGGTTAAGCCCCGTAGGCCTCGAAGCGCTGCTAATTGTGTAACTGCTAGGTCAAATACGCGAATGAGCACAACACGCCATTTCTGGCGGTAGGTGGCCAGCACGGCGCCACCAGCACGTTGGGAAAGCTCCAGGGCGGTATTGAAATTGTCATGAGCAGTCTTAACAGCGTTGAGGTGTCCAAGGACGGCCAGACGGCCAAGGTCGCTGGCGGCGCTCTATCCAAGACTGTCATTGACGCCCTCTGGGCCGCTGGGAAGCAGACTGGTAAGATATCCACACCACTCTCTATTCTCAGTAATATGCTAACCAAAGTAGTTACGGGAACTTGCGAGTGCACCAGTCTTCTCGGACCTGGTCTGGGCGGCGGCCACGGCTGGCTACAGGGCCATCACGGCCTCATTGCCGACCAGTTCCTCTCCATGGACGTGGTTTTGGCCGACGGCAGTGAGCACACCGTCGATTCTGACTCCGATCCGGATCTGTGGTGGGCTCTACGTGGTGCTGGACACAACTTTGCCATTGTCACATCCGTCACGCTCAAAGTTTTCGACATTCAGCACCGCGACTGGGCTCGTGAGACCATGATCTTCACGGGCGACAAGGTCGAGGAAGTCTACCAGACGATGCACGACAACATCTTCAAGGATGGCCAGCAGGACTTGGATGTCGTCGTGTGGTCTTACATGCTCAGCATCCCCGATATTGACGCCGAGAAGCCCGTCGTCATCGTGTACCTCCTCCAAGAAGGTGTCAAGGTCGTCGACGCGAAGCACTCCGCCGCCCTCAAAAATCTTGGCCCCGTGAGCGTCGAAAACACACCGGGTACGTACCTCGACCTTGCCGCGTGGACCATGATCTCCATGGACGATATCCCCTGCCAGAAGCTCGGCGTCAACAACCTACGCTTCCCGCTGTACCTCGACGCATATAACGTCAGTGCCGTGCGCAAGGTGTACGACATGTTTGCCGAGGGGCTCCGCGGCACGCCCGAGTTTGCGCACTCCATCTTCCTGTTTGAAAACTATCCCGTGCAAGGNCTTCGCAAGCCTGACGGCAAGGACAGCGCGTTTGCGTTCCGCGACGACGGCATCCTCGTGGCGCCGCTCATCAACTTCGCACCCGGCAGCAGGGACCTGGATGGCAAGGCGGTTATACTGGGTGAAGCGCTGCGAGCGACTCTTCACGAGGCATCGGGGCGGGATACTATGCACACCTATGTCAACTACGCGTTCCGTGATAACAGCGAGGAAATGTACGGTGCGGAGGCCTGGCGCCAGGAGAAGCTGGCAAGGCTCAAGGCCAAGTACGACCCGCATGGACGCTTCAACTTTTACAACCCCGTTGCTTAAATTCATAACTGCCTGACCGTAATTTCAGGGTTATGTATGCAGAGATATCATCTTGTGTATCTACAGCTACATGATAAATGTATATACAGAAATGTCGTCTGCACCTTCATAGCTGCGTGACAAATTTTGGTCCATTTCCAGGGTGTTCCTGTATCTCGGAATCATTCATAAACGCAGACATCGGCACACGCAATTCTGGAACCTCTTGTAGCCGACCATTCGTTGCATCACGGGTCATCACAACCAACCCCCAGTCAGATTTCTCGTTCGCCACCATTACGTCACCTCTCCCGCCATCAAGAACGCAAAACATGCGTGGCAAAATTCCCAAGGTCGATATATCCTGTTGAAACTCTAGTTTGGGGTGCTCATCCTCTGCGGAGATACGCATGAAGGCAATGCTATCGTCTGGCTTGCCAGTCAGGCGGTTCGTGACGTAGAGATTCTTGTTGTCCGGCAACAGCTCGAGGTGGCCTGCTCTCGCCCCGATGGGAGGACCTTGGGTGCCAAAGGTGCATTCTCGTGAGATTTCTGTGAACTCGAGGGCAGAGGTTGTGTACGTCAGCGCGTACACGACAACAGTGTTGGTGAGCTCGCAGAGGAGAATGTAGTGTGTCGCGACGGAAGCACCAGCGGGATAGAAAGCACCATGGCGAGGGCCGCTTCCATGAGGCATCACAGTGACTCGATTGGATACCGCGAAAGCGTCATCCTTGGAGTCAATGACGAGAACCTCATCTGACCCCAAGTCCGGCACCACATAGAAGCGGCCCGTCGGATCGAGGAGGACCTGGTGCGGATGCGGGGCATCTTGAATGTGGGACACTGGGCCAGTACTGCCATCAGACGCGACGGTCTTCTCTTTCAGTCTCTCCAACTTGGCGCCGTCGCTGATATCCCAGACATCCACTGTGCTGCTGCCAAACGCCGCGCCGAGCAGCCGCTGCCTGTCCTGCGAAAACGCGAGGTAGACCGCGCCGGGACTGGCAGTGTCCACGGTCATCTGCTGCGTGAATGGTGTCTCGGACGACGGGTCTATATGAAAACGATGGAATTTGCTGCTGTCTTCGTCGACAATGTACACGAGCGAGCGCTCCTTGTCGACGGCGAGCCACGAGGGACAGCCCGGGATGGCGAGGTCGTAGTCCACGGCAAAGCTGTTGGCCGCGGCGTCATAGGTGGCCAAGTATACATGCCCAGGACGGGCAATAAGTAATCTCGCCATAGTATCTGACCTCGAAGATGTGCTTGGAAAGAACAGAATTTGAAGTCGACTCGCCTTGATGTGTCGCATTCAACGGTGGGGTATGGTGGGGGATATTCGGCGGGGGTCATCAAACGGGCAAGATGTGGTTAAAACTTGCGTATTAATTATCTTAAACAAAGAAAATCTATAATAAGCCATCGCTGAAAATGCCCTCATCCTATAGCCATGTGGTATCGTGTCCGCCCTAAACCCCTCACCATGAAATCGAGACCGCCTTGCCCTCGTACTGGCACTTGTCCGGGTCCTCCAGCAGGTTCTCGTACACCCAGCGGCCAACATCGTCTCTCGAGATGAAGTACCCAATCTCCTTGACCTCGACGCCCTTTGCCGGATCCTCGACGCCGACACGAATCTTCTTCTCCGGCTGCGCCACGTCCTTGAGGAAGCTCGGGCGCACCATGACGACCCTCTCGCCGCTCTCGGCCAGCTGCTTCTCCATGACCTCCTTGTCGGCGTGCGGCTGGTGCAGCATCCACTTGTACATGGGCAGCATGCCCCAGGGGACGTCCCTTCCGAACTTGGAGATTCCCGTCGTGCTGATGACGGTGTAGAGGGGGCGGCCGACGCAGCCCTTTTCCTCGCGCAGCGTCTTGAGCGCGCCGAGCACCGTCTCCGTCGCCTTCTTGCACACGTCCGGGTCGTCGAC
>JANAKD010000741.1:0-13719 GCA_027627215.1 Lecanicillium saksenae | reverse complement strand
ATAGGTGATGCTGTTGTTGTGTGGATGAAGNCNTGACAAGAATCATGGCCGGACGAGGCTCGGGSCGGCAGCCGAGCTGAGCGGCCCCAAGGCCGGGTGAATTCGTCNTCCCATGTCAGAGCGAAGCGAGGAAAAAAAAGAGCCTAGCGCAGCGGTCATCCAATCCTCTAGTATTTTCTATCATATTCGTCTTTTAAATGACCGCTTCGCTAGGCGTCTTTTTTTTCNTCGCTTCGCTCGACGTGGGCATGCGTTAAACCGACTACGCTTCGCTCGTCCTACTGTTTGATTATAAAGATCTCTAATTGGCAACCATTTATAGATATCGCCAACTCTTGCCCAAGTGATGCTAGTGGGCGGCAATCATTTTTGTCCCCTGCATTAACTAAACAATCTACATATCTCCTTTAACATAGGTGCCAATAGTGACGAGGAGATTGCCGTTATCCTAAGCGACCGCAGCGCCTGAATAAAGAATAGGGTCAGTCTTAGGAAAGACATGTATATCGATCGAATGGCAATTCTCAAACTTACCAGACACCTCCTAGCCACCATTATGGTCGCAGTTTTCCAGAATCTAACGGAGACTAATAACAACGTCACGGCTATAATAATTATTAAATTAGCTAAAAAAAGAGAGAAATAAAATAAGGGATATATTTACTCACCAATATGAGGATGAACCGCGCTGCTTCTTAACGACGCCAACGACGTGGGCATTACCGATTAGGCATATCTGCATGCTGTCCCGGCCGTCAGGTACACCGCAGTTGGTCTCGCCGAGGCCGTCGAGGTAGTCCCAGCCCTTCCAGGCATCAGCCATGTTGGAGAATTTAGAGCTGCCGCAACCATTGCCGAACCAGCGGGCGGCGGTCAAGGCGAAGAGGGCGGTGGCTGCTGCAGAGGGCATTGTGACGGGGTGGATTTTTGCAAGTATGGGATAAATACAGAAGAGTGACAGGCCAACAACGGAACGTTGGCAGGCGTCGTCGTCCGTTTTATAGACGATGCATGAAACCTTGCCGGGTTGGTTGACATTCTACGTGCAATTTGGTCTGCAAGTAGTGCTCCCAAGATCCCTGGTAGAGGAACGAACTAGGAGTGTTAGCGCGTCCAGCCACTGACGTTTGTTTTGGCCCAACAAAGCCTCGTTTCGCGTGACCTCCTATAATAGTGTGATGGATGATTCCCGCTCACCCGACTCTACTGCGGCCGCCCAGGACTCGGACTTGATACATGACGATGTTTGCATGATTATTCTACCAGCCAGGCGGCCCTAATGTCAGTCGAGTCAACTTTACAGGCATGCCCATGGTGACAGTATGTATATACCGGTTGTACGTCAAAGGTGCCCCGTTCTGCCACAGCCCGACTTTTGTCCATAGCCTGACGTTCGGCTACAGCTCGACTTCTGGCCATAGGCTGACTTTCGGCCACGACTCCTCGACTTCGCGCCGCAACTGGACTTCACGCCGCAGCTCGACTCACTAACTGGGGCATTCTTTTCGGTCCACAACGCCTTGACCGAATTTAGTCCCGAGTCATAGGTTTATCGCCATCGCCAGAACAGGCTGATCAGGAGGATGTGGTGCACATTTTTCTAATGTACTGGGAAGCCGCCACAATGTCGTCTTATGGCAACAGTACTGGACCGCTAGTACCATACTTCCCATGGCATACTCGATGGGCTCCTTTGGGCGTGCTATAGTTTACCATATTTTACCAGATAATCCTTTCTTACCCAGAGTAGCATTCAACATTGGCCCGCGAAGCGTTCGCAGACAACAGCCAGATCCTCCAAAAGAAGAAATCGACATTTTATCGCCAGAGCGGAGGTATGCGTTTTGAGGTCCTACAGGGGTAAGTGCGTGCGAGCGACAGCCGAGAGACCCTTTGGCCCATAATGCAAATCAATCTCACCTTCAGAGCCGCTGATAGGGCAACTAATATGCCCCGATTTAGATCGCCCACTGTATGTCAACAACCCATGCAGATGAACTACCGTAGAGCGACACGCATTCGTTTCGTGCCAGGTAGACTACTGACTTAAACAGAACCAGGAGTAGTAACGTGTAGACATTACGTCTAATAAACGCAGACGCATAAAAACGATTTCTCGCCATTAAATACAATATACTTCCTTCAGCAGTCAAGTTTATTAAATGCAAAGTCACCGCGTCAGCTCAACGTCAACTTTAACCCCCGCCGCTTTTGGCACGACCCCGGGTCGATAACTCCTGACGCTGCTGGCGACAGCCGCATAAACCTCAGCTCCGGGAACAAACCGTAAAAGGCTTGTCTGACATTTCTCTGATCTTAGCCTCGCACCATCCCAGCTTTTTAATAACCCCATTTGCCAAATAGAAGTGCGTGGCAGCAAGTAGCGCTGTAAGGGTGAAATGCACACCCAAAATACCACACTCCTCGCCCTGCAAAAAGGCACACGATTGGCATGTTGCGTCGGCGCATCGGTGAAGCTTGTTTAAAGGTGGATCCACCACACCTGTGGTCTGGTCAACGTCTGGGAGATTGCGGTTAACCGATATTCATGATGCCGCTTTCCAGCACTGCAGCTTGGCTTCCCAGTACCGGTAGAGTAAGAGCATTTGAGCGTCAAGAAAGTGTACCTCGGTCTCGGTTTGGTGGTGTATGTTCGAAAGTATAGCTCTGCTGATCTCTATTGCTATTGACGTACTAACCGAGTCCATACAAGGTTGTTCGTGGAACGAATTGAAGTGCAATGTGTAACCCTGTATATAAGCTGCCAAGAATGAGCTGTCTGCTGGCAGCAGAGTTGTATGTACTGTAGGTGTTAGGGTAATCTCTTCGGCATGAACACGCGAAAGATGCCTAGGCAAATCCTGTGCAGCGTTCTGGGTTCTGGAGCGTTTGCTGTCCAAGCAGCTGGGACGCCTTGCCTGCAGGTCGTGGTGGCCAGGCTGGTAGTCGGAGAGAGTGTCTATGTAGCGATGGATGTAATCGTTGCCATGTATAGCATCTCGCATTGCTACCAATATGTCATCTCGAACAGCTTCCGTGTCCCTCGCGGCTAATTCTTTTGTCATTTAACACTATCTGGTGTGTGTTCTTGATTATTAGATTGCTAACTAACTAGACCATGCCCTGTTCCCTGTCCCTGTCCTGTGGTGTCTAATTATATAGAGCGCTTAGCTTTATACTATAAAATGTTCTATATAAAAGCAGAGGCTCGGAGAAGATTAAATATAAAAAATATAATAAAAAAGAAGATAGCTCTATAAGGAATAAAAATAAAGTCAACTAAAAACTCAAGTATCAATATTACTATAAATACTGTACCTAAAAGAGTTATATGTTAGTAAGTTATACTATAGTACTAGATATTGTATTCTTTCAGTAATCTGTTTATAAAAATCATAGTTAAAAAATATTTCTATTTCTCGTAATTAATATATTACTATAAGCTACAACTAAGTTATAGCCTAAACAGCTATATATAAAGAGGTAAAGTCCATACTAGAGAAATTGCCGTGAAGCTAATTATTTTCATAGTTTGCCGTCGCGGTATCAATCATAAATATAGATTTCTAAGTGAATATTAGAAGACGATGTGAGGTAAGTCCATTAGAGCGTGAGGCCTGCTTAACCTATAGAGGTTTGACAGGGTTTTAGCGTTGCCGACAGGTAGCTAGAAGAGCGCATGTGTTAGAGGGAGGGACGCGGTTGGTCAGACGCCTATAATACAACGTACAACAGATGCCATGACCACTCTAATGGAAAGAGAAAGCTAGTATTGTATTAGAGCGGACCATAATTGGCAACACACTAAGTACTATTTACACACTATTGTGGGCGGACATCGCCTCTGCGTTTCGATGTACATGTGGCACCACGACTCAACAAGGTAGTAGTAATCCTGGCAGCTTACTTATCTCTATTGACATGTTAGCGATCAAGCTATAGGAGACGCGGGGGACTGCACGAACATAGATATAGTTGCACATGTTGCTTTTCCTGGTCACTTCTTAGACTAAGGCGGGCATACCTCTCAAAATGGCTTGCGCAAATATACATCACTCTGGAAATTTAGGCAACGCATTAATTTCCTTCCAGCGGGTTATATGTGCTTAATAATATTGGAGGCAGAAACTAGTACCATCTATTGCAGGCTTCAACAACAAATTCGGAGGCTTCAAAAAATGGATTTGCTGTGCAATGCCTTCTACATATTGCCCATCGGAGCAGCAACGCGGTTTCTGTGTGGGTATTTAACCCGCGCCGGAAGAAGTGGAAAAGACTGGTCGCCAACGTCTTGGCCAGGCAAGAGTCGCCGATTCATAGGGCTGCGCCGATGATATCTGGGAGACAGAATTCAGTTATCCTACTTTATTTGTGACGGACGAAGATGTCCTTACCTTGGCGTTTTACTTTTGCTGCCAAACGCTCTGGGTGCGATACCAACGAGGACGAGGCGCAAAGCCGGTAGGCAGATACACACTATGCCGACAAAGATTTCGAGTGCGGACCACCACGATATGCTCCATTGCTCCCAGGTCGGATTGGTGGATTTTGTATAGTCCATTATAGAGGTAAGTCGGAGGCATGAAACGACAGTGACGCTATGCAGGACGAGTGTTAGCTTAAACAGTGGTCAATAGAGCGGCCATCCGTGGCTAAGTCGGTATATGTATTCACTCACCAGGTGCCCGTTGCGAACATGACAGCTGCCCCGACCTTTTTCTTCCAATGCAAATTAAGGCTCTTGAGTCGGCTCAGAGGGAGTGCTAAAAGCCATACGTCAGACGCCACAGAAATTACAGCATGGGCCCATGTTCCTTTGTTGATATTAGTGCAGTAGCCTTTGGCCGTAGGGCTATCGTTGGTGTTGAATCTTTTCCACTGATACTGTATTGGTGTACACTGAAAAATTGTGGCAACCAAGAACGCAAGAGTGAACGCGATGTGAAAGGCAACCGTGCCCCAAAGAAGACGCCGAATTATTCTTCCACCAAATACCTTGAGATAAAAGAAGCACAATGATAACTTAATCAATGCCATGAGTACAATGTAAAAGAATTGGCCAACGTAAAAGTAACGTATAAAGATGACGAGGTCAGACGGCTCAACACCCCATATATCGCGGCCCATTCCATGGGGAGTTAAACCTACCGTTGTGATGACAACAGTAGCTATCCCGAAGGGGATGGTGAGTAAGATGGTCCAGTCTTCTCTCTCTAGCTGCTTGTGACGGCTGAAGACTAGCTTTTGCAACAAACGTATGCCAATAAACATGGCTGCGACAGGAGTAAAGGTAATCATCATCGTGTTAAGCTGGCCGGAGCGATCACGCACGGCGGTATTGCAGGCAGTTTCGGTTGTATTCCTTGTGGCTTCACAAATGCACATATCATATTAGCTTGTTACGGCGACCATGGCTCTTTGGAGGCATTTCATACTTACACACCGCATCCGTAAAGCTGCAGTTTTCTAAAATGCAGTTATTTTGCCCAAATATCTTTGATTTCATTTCGCATATGCATGTAGCGTCGGAGACAGAACAAACGGCCGCGATGCATGAGAACTGAGAGTTACTGCAATTAGCAAACTATGCGGTAAATGAACCCAGTCGAACGCCAGATGTTTTGGTACTCACAGCGCATGCCGGAAGCCGTGCTGTAGCAACGCTTTTAGGCATGTGACTGGAAGCGGCCTGAATATGTGCGATTAACGCCACCATCGCTGTACTAGCTGCACCAGAACTCGGTGGAAGCGGGCAGGGGCAAAGCGGGAAAGAGATTCAATTTAATATTGAACGGCTCCGTTTCAGCAGCATAAACAATAAATACGAAATATTTTGTGTCCTACAGGTTGATTACACGGTTTTATAACCGTTGGAAAACCGTTGTTGAGACCCGGGGAGGGCTGAGGTCTGAGTGTATATTAGTGCGTCAGTGCACGATTAGCGCTGTAATGCGTGTGACCGCCAGTGGCAGCAGGAGAGGGTGAGTTGCGGGGAGAGCTCCACACCTCCGTCAAGGCAGAGACTTGATTCATGCTGTTTCATGCGTGTCCACATGCCATTCCAATTTCGTTCATGAGGCTGACAAGCAGTCTACTGAAACGTGAGCGGTGCCGTGAAAACTAATGTTCCGCTTCGCCGAATTCACCGTATAATAGAAAACGTCACCGCGTCCATGACGCACGAGTCTATTCTTTAAGTCATAAGGTCCAACATGGCGAAGTCGTTGCTCAATGGCGTTTGGCCATTGTGTTTCTTCGTCATGACAACCAAGCTTGATATGGCTCATGTACATCTCCTCCTATTGCGTTTGGAAATTTCTGGGGCGGAGGTGTAAAGCAGTGCCCGGGCTACAATTTCAGGTAGACCAGGCAAGGGCTTTGGCTTAAGAGACGGCTGAGGTGCCGTTACAGTAAACAAGGACTGCGCTGGCAAAATGGTTGAGCCGTCAATAGGAGCACACCGGAACAAAATGGCTACGGTCAGGTAATATTAGATCGGCCTTTGTCAGGCACACCGGCAACGATGTCAAGTAAATTGTGGCCGGTTCAAGTGATTGACAAACGTTAGCCCTCGCGGGCGCAAGAATGCAGCATTAAACATGACCGACCGACGACGATTGCAGACTGTCCGGGACCTGTGTCGCTTCAAGCAGACGGAGCTAGGTGTGGCATGGTTGTGTTAACAAAACCATGTGGTGGTATGGCGCTAGTGGGTAGTGGGGTGATGGCTGTTGCTGGTGCCGCTGATTCCACTAAGTCCAGCATCGTGTTGTGTAATTTTGACTCCGACCTAGAGTCTTGCGTTATGTTTTCCTTCCGCCAGCCTTGAACTGGTCGTCAACAAACTTGGCAACAGCACAAGCGCTCTCAACGGCAAAACTCCATGGGGAAAGAGCGGAACGGTACTTGTCCATTTTTTAGCCCCTTTGGTGTATTCCTGCGGATGTATGTGGATTTTATGTGTACTTATTGGGACAGTAGGGGAATCTTGTTTAGGTTCCTTGAACTCATTGTCGGTATACTGCCGTAGGTGGCGTGGCAAGCGAGCGACCTGCGCCAGTTAAGTGTAAGTGGCGACCGGTTGCGCCCCAACACCATCCGCTGGGCAAGCCGGGCGGGGTCGATGACACAGCCAAAAACCACTAACGGAAGGTTAACTGACTAAGAGCATCCCGTTTACTGTAAAGACCGAAATGGATTTCGAGAAATCAAGAAAGATTGAGCCTAAGTCTATTCTCCATTGTCAGCATTGAATTCCACGATTAGATACAGCCCGAAACGGACCATCAAAAATAAATCCAGACTTATTACTATATGAGAGCCAAGGCGCGCAGGGAGTGTGTATGGGAAACACAGAGAGACAAATCCCCCGGAGGTTCGATTGAGGCTCCCGCAGAAAATACCAATATTTTCTTTTCCAAGGATGTTAACATGGCATTGAAGCGATGCATCGTCGGATATTTGAGCATCCCTATGAACTTTTGGCCGCAATCATGAAAAGTACTCATCATGGTTCAAATAAAGGTCGGTGGGAACTGCCAGCGTAAACGTAGGCAGCTCTATCGACGTGCTTGAAGAACGGAGTGCCATGCTATGGGTGTTGGGGTGAACAATCGGAGCTGTCGTGAGGCAAAGTCCTCTTGTGTGGAAGAACCCAGAGTGGAGTGTGGTACTTGTACAACTCGCAGATCGCTCGCATGCATTACCGTGCTGCACCTAGAGGCTGTAGTGACATGCGCTAGTTAGGGAGAAAGCATTGTCAAACGCAAGAAACTAGCGTTACAGAGCTAGGTCAAGAGCTTATAGGTTTGGTAAGTATGCTTGCGTTTTTATACTTATGTTCTTGGCGGCATCACCAGGTGTAGTCATATTAGCGTTCTTATTGGAATATATCTAGAGGCTTGTAAAACTAGTGGTGAAGACTAAACCTGGGGTATGTCAGCAGAAACCACCCGCCGGGCAGTGTGGGGCATGGACTAGATGCCTGATGACCAAGACTAGATAATGGCGACTAACATCTAAAACAAAAACTACACTTCAAAGAAAACTCTAGGTCGACGGGTCGTGGTGTTTGTGAGAGACTTGCCTTCAGCAACAATTACGGTAGTCTTGGTATGCCCTCACACAGTGATATAATTAACCAGCGTGATTCATGAGCGATTCATTGGATCCGAATCTGAGCCCGTGGTTAATCAACTGAATCACGCTCTCCACGATCAATTGAGTTTCAGCGTTCCATTAATGCAGGAAAAAATCGCAATGCGGTAATACCATTGGGCGGGCGATTGCCATATTGAGCCCCCGTGCAAGATAAGGTATCACGGGCCATTTCAGTTCCATATTTCGGCTGCTCGTTCCGATGACTAAATCCGCGCGAGGTTACATGGACCACTCGAGGCTCGCTATGCCTTTTCTAGGTGCTCTCATCATTATTCTTCCCGGTCATAATTGACAGGCAGCGTTCTTTCGTCTGTTCGTCAAGTCGTGTTCCAAACTGCATCGACTCGCTCCGCACTGGTAATCTCCATAGCTGTTCTCTGCGCACGTCCGAAAAGCTGTCCATCTTTCTCACTCTCTCTTTTGTGAGTAGTCCATGGCAAGACCCGAAGGGGGTGCAATTCGTTTGTAGAGAATCTTTTCAAAATTGTCTGTTGCCGTATTCACCGAGCCGCTGGTGGCTTGTGTATCGCGTTTGATAAGCATCGACGGGACTCGGACATTAACCTAGGAGTAAGAGTTGCTAAGCAACGCACCCATTATTTGATAAGTCAAGCCATCGAACTTACGGCTATAAGCATCTTTGCATACCGAATACCAAGGTCAGTAGCAACATATTCAAGTCTACCCTTAGCCCACTCCCGCTGGCTAGTAGTCGAATAATCTTGCGTGATAATGCAACTTAGCGGCCATACAATAAAAGACCCCGAGAGACCTTTTGCTGCAGTATCATCGCCACAGCAGTAGCTAGTAAGGTCCGCACGCTCGAGTAGCTCTTTTCGAAAATTAAACCACCCTAGTTGGTATGGCAAAATAGAGCCGAGATCCGTAATGACACTGGCACAAATGCTGGACCAGGTGGAATATTCTGGAGTCATGTGGTAGTCGGCTGGCGAGCAAGCCCACGCTATCGCCCGAACAATGATCGAGCCAAGGACAAGTCGAGAACATCGCATCATCATCCAGACAGAAGCGATCCAAAGTTCCTGGCAAGCATCTACTCGACCTGGAAACACTTCTGCCCTGGAGTAATCACCGTCAGGCACGTCGTCGATCCAAGTGACAGTCCTAACGTGATAATACTCTGGCAGGTTCTTCGCCCACTGTAGAAGTTCATCGTCTTTGATGTGGCATTTTTGAATGGCTTGCATAATGATTTCGATATTCTCGGGTGTTCGATTTAGAGACAACAGAAGTCTGTTGATTTCCGTCTTGAGCACACTAATTTGGAGCGTGATCCGTTGCAAATCAGTCGCATAAGCGTCTTTGACAGCGCCATTGATCCAAAAATTGACATCGCGTGCAGCATGCTGGCCGGAACTGAAAGAATGGATGATCTACGTTACAAGTTAGCTACACATTCGAGAGGGAGAGAGGACGACGGAGCAGATTCTAGAAAGCGTTTAGGCGAAAAGTAACCCATGGCTGCCGCTTACCTGCTGTGTTCGAACAGTGACGAAGATATCTCTCCCAAGGCTGGTGTTCAGCTGCTCTCGACCACGGTTCTGGACAAGCTTGATAGCCCCTTCTATGTGAGAACTCCAGGCAAGCATGCCAGAGTGACGAGCTGTGATGTTTTCAAATAGCCCGAGAAGAAGCACAGCTGCGACGGTGGCATCTTGTTTTGATTCCGTGGGATCCTGAATAGCACGACCAGTCTTAGCCAATGCATTCACATATTTATGAAGAGCATCTTTCGCCAGGTGTGCGGTGCTTCCCATGCGATTACTGAAATAAGCCAGAGCACACGCTTCAAATGCGAGTTTGAAGTGCGGAGAAGGGTGCTCGGCCCTGATGAGAGGGACCACGAATTGAAAATAGCCTCGCTCAGTGCCTTGCGGGGGGTTCAAAACATAGTTGGAGACCAAATGATGGGCACTGCGCTCCTCTATCGGCTCGATAGGTGACGCAATGGGGCTGAAGCTATTGCTTGACTCTGCAGACCGAATAGGCGCTCTCCTTATTAGTTTTTCACCCGAAGACGCCTTCCTGGTCTTCTGGGTGAGGGCCTTGTTGTAGGCCTTCCGAGCTCGTTGTTCTGTGGCCTCGGTCTCATTGCGAAGGACCAAATCGAAGTCATCCTTATACCCGGGACAGACTCGCCGAGATTTGGCGCACTGGTTGCAGGTAGGTTCTGTCTCGTCACACTGCACGCAATGGTAAGAAGGAGCCTTACCTAGAGCTGTGCGATAGTGATAAATCTAATATAAAGAAGAACTGTACCTTAATTCGTCTTGCCCTGCAGGTCTAGCATCCCCTGGAGGGATAATGGGCGGTTTTCCGCATAACTACGTAGGCATAGGGGCACCTCGTCAGACGGTAGACCAATCAGAGCCTAATATGTCTCCTAGTGACCCACTCCTAGGCGCCAGTCTAGAAGTGGGACACCTGCCCCATCTAGTATACTAATTTATACCCCACAAGCCTCTACACCTCCTATAGTCACCCACAGCCTTCATCACCATCATCAGCCATCATTATATCAACAACATTCTATAGTTCGTCCACTAGACAATTAAGAACGCGGCAACAACAACACTATAAACTAGTATCTTATTAATACTACCTCTTTACTATTATAAATGAACCTAGAGGCCACATTCACACAGTACTCACTCAGCCTACTTCATTCTCTAGTATAGTATATTACTATATAGTGATAATCATATAATATACCTATTAGTCTATATCGCCTTAACCCACTCCTAAGCGCTCACTTATATGTGGGTCACCATAACACACTCGAGCTTCTATCTTAAATATATTACTAAGCTATATAAAAGGGCTCACACTTCTCTTACCACTTTATATCTTCCTATTGTAACGGTGGCTTATTTCTAAGTCACAGAAAGGTCTGCTTCTTAGGAAGTGAGTTAGGTTGAATAGCTATAGGGTAGCTATAAGCAGTTCACAGTGGTATCGTAGCGTGTAAGTCCGTTAAGAGATTAACTCTTAATAGTAGAACTATTGCTTAGATTGATTAATAGAGATCTAAACTAGCTAGACTAGCTGAGGTATTCCGCCTTCTTAATATATTTAAGAGATCTCTATTGCTCTGTGTTGCTCAGCATGCTTAGTGTGCTTAGTATTAAGTATATTAATTAGACTGATCGGACTGAGCAGTCATATGACCATGCCCTTCCTTCCTAAACAGGATGTTCCTGTAGTTATGTTACTAGCCTGGCTTCTGTTCCCGCCAGCTAGGCTGCCTTGTTGTATTTATAATATAATACTCCTCCTCTATTGGTCTTGTCTATAAGGCTATTAGAACGGGCCTCGCGGTGTTTTAGCTGCTGGTAAGTAACTTCCCTCTTGTATCCTCACTTTCTTCATGGCTTGACCATATTTAATACACGTATTAGTAAGTCTTATTATACTTCTACCTAACGTCACAACGACCTTATCGCTCAAATTGAATTGACCGGCCTACAACTCCTCGGTATAGGTTGCTATACTCCTTGCTAGGAGAAAAACCTCCTTTACTTTATTTTAAAGGGGTACTTAAAGTGTACTTCCTATATGAGGAAGGGAATTATACACTATAATGGGAATTTTTCAGTGGAGGAATTTAACCATATTAAGTCTTAGAAGGAGTGCCTTTATTAGGAGGTATAGAAGAAGTGTTAGGAGGTGGGTTGGTTAGTGGTGGCAGCTGTAGTGGTGTACTCCGCGCTGGCTTAGGCTTAGTAGGAGGAAATTAATATTGCTTCTTAACTGGATTGTTATATTGAGACGCAGTCCTGCATACTTCGTCAGGAGGTGATGGCTTTGGACAGCTTGGATGAGCCTTTTAGATCTATTGTTGCCTTGGAGGATCCTAGTTTCTTGTGGGATAAGTCGTTGCTTTTTGGTAAAACTGTGTAAGTAGCTTCGAGTAACTAGATAAGTGCTTAAGGGGTTTCTAGGTGTTTTTAGAGTTAGGGTATCCTTTCTATTTAATAAGATAATAACGATTTTTGATGTTTCCTTGTGCCTTAAGTACCTTCTTGACTTTGTATTCGTTTGGCGATTCTATGATGATGTCTGTGGTGTTAGGGTTGGGATAGGGTGATATTAACTATCTAAGCTAGCTCGCTAAGGTTTTCTAATAATACACTCTTTAGAAGGGAATAGTAGGAAAGGTATATAGAAGGAAGGTATATTATAGAGGGTTGAGGGCTCTATAATTAGCTGGTTTGCTGTTAAGAGGTATATTATAGAGGGCTGGAGGCTCTATAATTGACGTTGAGGCGCTGGGAGACGTGTTATAGAGGGCTAGAAGCTCTATAATTGACGTTGAGGCGCTAAGAGGTGTGTTATAGAGGGCTGGAGGCTCTATGATTGATGTTGGAGGCGCTAAGAGACGTGTTATAGAGGGTAAGGGATCTATAATTGACGTTGGAGGCGCTAAGAGACGTGTTATAGAGGGCGAAGGCTCTATAATTAGCTGCTAGGGGCCCAGATTGAGCCTTCTAGTGCTGTTCTTGGCGCCGGGGGTCTCCGTGGCAGCTGTGAAGCCTGAGAGGGTACTGTTGAAGGTGCCGGGGGACCTCTCGAGGCCTGGGAAGGTGCTGTTCCAGGCGTTGGAGGCGCTGGAGGCCTTCTAGAAGCCTGGAGGGTACGCTGGATGCCTTCTGTAACAGGATTCCTGCCACGGAGGGTGGCCCGTATAGCCTGCCACGAGGGTTCCGGCGGCTGGTCCCTAGCTATCGAGGTACTGGCTGACGTCCTAGCTCTATAGAGGGCTAGGGAGATCATCGAGTCCATCCAGGCCGAGGCCACAGGTCCTATCAAGCCCTGTAGGTCCTTATAGACCTTGGCAGTTGATTTTTCCATCAAGCCGCCTGCTGAGATGATGATAGGTATAAATTGGGTACCTAGGGACCTGTATTTAGCCTTCTTGGCTTCTGCAGCCTCTCGGAGGGTCTCCTGGGGGTCTCTCTTGGCCGAGGCCTTGTTGATTCCCACGATTTGGACGTCATAGTACCGTATAGAGCCTTTATAGGTAGTTGAGAGGTCTGTTCGGAGTCCTTGGGTGCCTGGGACCTTTGGTTCCAGCTGGGGGTCGAGGGTGGCCTGGCAGGCGTTATAGATAGCTCTCATAACAGCGTTATGGCGTACTTCCCAGTGTCTTTTAGCGCCTTTGCAGGTATCCTCGTGTCCTATAGCCACGTGTGTGCCGCAGTAGGTACAGGGTAGGCCAGGGGCTCGTATAGGGCAAATTAATCGCGTACGGAGGCTCTCAGCTACCTGGAAATCTGCTATAGTGGTTTGTTTGGTGGTTGGCAGGATTTCCAGCCAGCGTCGGCTGAGGTAGGATGAATTTTCCACTATCGCCCTATAGGACTCTAGGGTGAGCTGCCCTTAGAGCCTTTCTAGCCTAGCCTGAGTGGCCTGCCATTATAATTCCTAAATAGGACTTAGCTGGTTGGTTAGTTTTTGGAAGGTACTAAGGTCCTGGAGCAGGGGTACAGGGTAGGTACAGGGTAAGCTGCTGGGGGCTGTTGGGGGCTGCTGGGGCTG
>JANAKD010000740.1:0-13733 GCA_027627215.1 Lecanicillium saksenae | reverse complement strand
CATCTGCGTCGTGAAGCTGCTGATCGGCTGCGGCGCCGGCTTGGCCATCTCTTCACGACCTTGAATGGGCAAGCCCACGTCACCAACCGACTTCGCTGAGATGATAGAGTTCGAAGTGACATGAATGGAGTACGGCCTGCTGATTTCGTCCTCAGACGACCTCGGCTGCGCGCTGATTGCGGTGTGGCGTCCAAACGGGGCAGCGGCCCCGTCGGCAGTGTCGATGACTTCGCTTGTAACGGTTACTTCGGTGGTTCGCACAGAGTAGTGTGTGTCGCCATTAACGGATAGGGGGTCAGGATCGGAGGAGTGGAAATCGCGCAGTTGCTTGCGCTTCTCGTAGATTGTGCGGCCGGCGCGAATGTAGATGAAGAATGTGAGGACAATGACGACCCTGGTGTGGAGATTAGCGTTAATGCAGTGGTTGACAGGTCAGGACGGGCAGGCGACTTACCAGACAGGGCCATAGAAAGAGGCAATGCGCCAAATATCCCATTCTGTAGAAATCCAGCACCAAAGAAGGGCATTACCGTACATTCTGACCCCGTTTGAGTCTTTGACAAAGATGAAGACAAAGGCAGGGATCAAGGGCACACCGTAGCAAAGCATCAAGTATGGGATTTCCATACGCCGCAAAGACGCAGCGTCGAATTTGTAGTAGAATGTCAAATAGACATTGACGGCCATTGCCAGTGTCCAGTACGCATCAGCTGGCATAAACCTGTAAGTCGTCTTGAGTCAGTGTTGTCGAGTTTCGTCAGATATGGCCGGGCCTACATTTGGATCAAGAAAGCCTGAAATTGGCATCCTGCAGAAAGTGAATCATTCAGATAGGCGCGGGACATGAGAGTTCCAACATTGGTCATCATGTTGCCAAACGAAGCGTAGAAGACAAGCCGGTTGATGGGCTTGTGAAACGCGCTCGACGCGCAAAACGTAACAATCGTGAAAAGACAGCCAAGAAGCGACAGCACGGAGCAGCCTCGCTCTATGGCGCTGATAGCTTCGAGCTGGCCTTCAGTAAGTGTGGCAGGCATGGCTGTTGGTGGGTGACGTCGGGAGTAAACAGAAGCAAACGGGTGGGCAAGTGTTTGACAAGGCGCTCAAGAACTCATGCCTTGAAACGGAAAGGAAAGAAACGATATGGATGGGATGTAAATACAAGGATGGGTATAATAACAAAAATCGAGGGAAAGTGAAGAAAACTTAAAAACGACTGTTGATTTTGGATGTTTGAAAGGGAATCGTGCAGGCAATCCGGGGCTTTGTGGAGTCGGGGTGGGCTATATGTACTTTGATACCATCCCCAGGAGAACTCGTACCCATCCAGCTTGCCTGCAGGATTTTCTCTCCCTCAGAATTAAATAAAAACGCTTTTAAACAATCCGAACTTTTCACAAGAGCCGAGTGAAAAAGGGAGGGGGGTCCGTGACAAGGCAAGACATGAAATATCCTAGGCCATGGTGGACCAAGATTTGCCGATGGCGTTTTTCTTTATTCGCGATCACGGTGTGTTAGCACATATACTGCCGACAAAACGAGTCCAAAGTGGCTCTAGCGAGTGCGTATCCCACTATGGCGAGAGCTGATCTTCTGGGGCATGCTGCGGTTCACCTGGTGCTTGCTCTGCCGGGACATGTGATGTGAGCGGCCGCTCCCTGGCCAGCTCCCCGGTAGGACACGGAATACCTGACATTCAAACCCAGGGCCTGACGGATAGATAGGCAGGGATCGTTCCCAACTTCATTGGTGCAAGCATACACCGTTGTTATGCAGATTCAGGCCGTCAATGGTGCTGCGGCGCACCTCGATGACTCGCTCCCAGGACACCCTTGTCTGTCGGCTGCGACAAGCCACCGCAAACCACCACCCCTGGGTCTGAGTTTCTACTTTAGACCTGCGGAGAGGGAGGGCAAAAAAAAAAAAAAAGAAATTTACACGAGAGACACAATAACCGAGCATGCGTGCCTGTTTTCCTTCTTCTCCTGAAGACTCGGCCTGAGGAGAGCACGGGTTCCGAGACACTTTTTCTGGGGAAGACCCTCGTCTCAGGCACCGGGCGTCTGGGCCACACAGCCAGCACCGAACCCTCCCCGAGCCAGGGGAGCGAGAAAACGACACGCGCCGATCCCACCCTCAATCGTGCATAACAACCCACGTAATGGAAGCATCTCAGCCCGAGTTAGGCCGTTTTACAGCGTCTTTCCGGTTTGATTCCGTCGTGAAGGGCCCTTGTCCCTCTCCAGTTTATTCCAAAACGAACATCCAGACTTGCCGCGGATCAGATCCTCTTCTATGCATTCACTTATCAAAACTTTGATCCAAAAATTTCCGCACCTGAAAGAAAATGCCGACAGAGCCACTGACTGGGGTTGATGCTCTACAATCTGCCAGCAGACGTTGAGGAGAGCCAATGCGGCAAAGGCAGTCGGTCGGTTGGTTCCTGGCATGCCTGTTCGATCTGGACATGCCGGCACAGTGATCCAAATTCTAGAAGCCCTTCTCAAGATGAACGAGGCGCCTGAAGGAAAAAAACAAAAACAAAAAAAAATCAGAAACATAAACAGGACACCAACATTGCTTCTTCGGCCTCGCTACCGTCGTTGTCATCTGCAAGCCCCCTTTCCCCTCCTTCGCCGGTGGCGCTCAGCCCTGAGAGAGCTGGTGGGCTCTGGCCTCCATTGCGACTCGGAACGATGTTGACCCTGACTTAGACCGCCACAGCCTCGAAGAAAACACAAAAATGGTAAAATGAGAGAAGAACAAGCTGTGAGACAACAAAAACGGTGTGCCACGCAATGAGCAGGGATCTTGGCCAACTTTTGGGCTGTCCGTGTCTGTGCACTTTCATCGCTCGAGGAAAGATCGGCGAGCGCGGTAAAACGGCTGGCTAGCATGTCTCGCCTGCGAGGTCTTTTTCCCCGACTGATCTTAATTCTACGGGCTTGCAGTTGACATACACGCGAGTAATCCAAAACCCCCTACATTACCATCTATTCTTCATTTCATGGTCTCCATCGCGTGACCCTGCATGGCGGAGACATCGAGTTGTAAGCGAGGGTCTGTTGGCAGGCCCGTCCCGCTGTACCAGCCATGCGTCGAGGTTACATCGTGGACAAGCAAATAGTGAGTGGTGGAAGCTAATTTCAAGGACCGTGCTCTATTACATCTCATCTTTGCGCAGACTTCAGGCCAACTACAGCTCGGACAAGATCGTCTGCCCCAAGCGGGGTTTGCGCTTAATACTGAATCTGCCGGACTATGAAGGAGAAACGTACGGCTGGCAAGTGGGAGAAAAAAAAGTCCATGTTGAAACATTCATGTGGTAGCTTCTACTTGATTAGATTGACAACGCTTCTTTGTGCATCCTAATTCCTGAGCAGTGCGAGTCTGAGCGTCAAGCCACTCATCTCCTGGTCCTCTTGAAGTATGCAAGTGTCCGCTGCACGAAGCGATTCTGGCGCGACCTCCAGAAGATTTCCACGCAGTGCGCCGACAATCAGATTTTCATGATCTGCAATTGCTTTGCCCAGGCCCAAAGCCTTCGGATTCGACAAAACTGCGAACTCCATTCGCACGTCCTCGGTTGGTACTAGCTTGGCCTGCTTCCTGAGCCTCTGAACTCGGCTTATGAGATCGCGTACTAAGCCCTCCTCCTCAAGCTCAGATGTGGGCTCAATGTCAAGTAGTACCATAACACCCTCGCCGAATGCAGCCTCCCATTTTGACTTGCCGGGCTTCGCCGTGCTCTCCCTCCGCACTGATCGCGCCAGGGAGATATCGCCTTCCTCAAGAACTAACCCTGCAACCTCCAGCCGTTTAGTTTTCTGAAACTGGCGCAATTCGTCTTGGGTTAGCCCCGTTAATGCCTTGCGCACCGATTGTACCTGCTTCTTGAGCTTCTTCCCGAGAGTGGGCCAATCCACCCTCGCTTCGAGGACAACTTCGTATTTGGCTTCATCGGAACTGAGAACTACCGCTCGGAGATTTAGTTCTTCTTGAACATAACTGGTAACTGATTCCAAACTTCGTAGCTGCGGCTCATTGGCAATCACTACGGCACTTGACAAAGGCGTCCTCAAAGACAACCCCTTGCGCTCGCGTGCCACTCGTCCAAGTTGAATGACCTGCTGCATGAGCCGCACTTTCTGCTGAACAACTTCGTCAAAAAGTTCATGTTGAATAGTAGGAAATGGCAGAAAATGAACACTGCGTGCATCTTGGTATTGCTTCAGAACAGGACCGAGATGTGGCTTAATGAGTCCATATATATGCTCAGCGATGAATGGCGTGAATGGCGCCAGAGTTCGAACAAGAGTGAACAAAACTTGCAGAAGACACTGAAGAGCCGTAAATGTGTCTTTCTGTCCAAGATTGGCCACACCCTTGAGGCGCTTTCGATTAAATCGAATGTACCAGTTGGTGAGGTCGTCAATAGTAGTCAACAGACGGGGAACGACCGTGAATAAGCGATAAGCTATCGTAAAAATCAGCCATAATGAAGTATAAGAAGCAAATAATAACCTACCGGCCATCTCTTCCTCGACAAATTGAAGGAGACTCTGGCAGTTGGCAAGTATCCAACGGTCCATAACATTCGTCAAGTCAGTTGCGGTAAACTCAGGTGACAATACCATATCCTCGTCATAATTGGCTTTGTACAAGACTGCTTGCTCAGAGAAGAAACGATAGCTGTTCCAAAGAGGCAAAAGGACATGAGATATGATTTCTTTGACTCCTGCTTCTTTGAAACGTAATGGTTCCGCCTTCACGACTGGGGAGCTGATCAGGTAAAGTCTTAGCGCGTCGGATCCATATTCGTCAAATACTCTCGTTGGTGCAGGGTAATTCTTGAGACTCTTTGACATCTTTTTGCCATCTTCTGCAAGTACCATTCCGTTGACTAGGACATTTCTGAACGGAGACTTTTCGAACAAAAGATTTCCAAGCACGGTGAGCGTATAGAACCAACCACGTGTTTGGTCTAGCCCTTCCGCTATGAAATCGGCCGGGAAGTGTCCATTTTCAAGAGCATCTTTGTTCTCAAATGGATAGTGCACAGAAGCATAAGGCATGCAGCCCGAATCAAACCTGATAGTGATTAGCGACAATATGGCCTCAAAGCTGGGATATCGCAAGCTTACCAGCAGTCAAGAATCTCGGAGACCCTGTGCAGTAGGCCTTTGCCTTTCTTCGATGGTATAGTGATGTGATCAATCTTATCACGGTGGAGGTCGTCGAGAGGTCCTTCATAGCCGCTAAGCTGGCGTAGTTCCTCGATGCTACCGACGCACACGAGTTCCTCGTAGTCATCACTTGCCCATATGGGAATCGGCGTGCCCCAATATCTGTTGCGAGATACGTTCCAGTCGTGAGCACCAGAGACCCAGTTCGCAAACCTTTTATCTTTCACGAATGATGGCACCCATTTCGTGGCTTCTAGGTTTTTCTGCATCGTGGGAATAGCATCTGTGACTTTGACAAACCACGAGGAGACAGCGCGTCGAATGAGCTGCGTGTCTGAGCGCCAGCAGAATTTATCAGAATGCATGATCTGACTTTCATGTACCAGTCGACCGGTTTTTCTTAAGTCCCGTAAAATCGCTTTATCAGCCTCCTTAACATGTTGGCCGGCATATTCCACCACCTCTGAGGTAAATCGGCCTTTCTCGTCAACAGGACACGGAGGCAGGCGCTGTGGCGAAATGAAGCCTGCAGCTGTGGCTGCATCATAATCCTCTTCTCCGAAGGCCGGAGACTGAGGTACCAGACCAGTCCCTTCGCCGGCTTCAACATAATCGGCGGCAATGACTTGGAAGCAATCCGAAAACTGTTTGGTAAAGTACGAGAACGGCGGTTCATACTTCCAACCCACTAGGCGACTGCCTTTGATCTTTCCCAAAAGCTTGTATTTAGCATTTGCAGGATCTTTATACAGTAGTTTGAGACCATTCTCCAAAGTGATGTAGTGGTTGCCTGTCTCTTCGTCCAAGATCTCGAGATACTCGAAGTCATTATGAACAGCAATGAGCAAATTCGAAGGCAGCGTCCATGGGGTCGTGGTATATACCAGCAAGCAGGTGTTGCTGCGGTCGACTTGGCCTAGGACGGGGAAAGAGACGACAACTGCAGGATCTTGAGTCATTCGTTCGGCTTGTTTCGATTCCATATGACTCAATGGTGTACAAAGCGCAGTAGAATATGGCATGACCTTATAAGACCTATATACCAAGCCTTTGTCGAAAAGTCGTTTGAAAACCCACCACTCTGTTTCCATAAAATTTATATCCATGGCCTGGCAAAAATCAGCAAACAACTTGCAATGGGTTTGTGTACGAGCGAGAGTACTTTGTAATCATTATCCATATCAATCCATCTCCCTAGGCGTTTTATAGTATCCCGCCATTCAGACGCATATCGCATTACGATACCTCTGCATTCGGCATTGTATTTGGCGACACCCATCTGCTGAACAGCGTCTCTGCCCGACATGCCGAGGCGCTTGTCGATTTCATACTCGACAGGTACGCCGTGCGTGTCCCAGCCGAACCTGCGCACCACATGGTACCCTTTCATAGACCAATAGCGAGGTATAATATCCTTTATGGTGGATGTAAGAAGATGCCCGTAATGCGGCAGTCCTGTAGTTCGTCAGAATTGGTGCCAGGATAGGGATTCATTGCAATGCGCACCGGTCGCTATAAAAATCATCATCGTAAATAAATCAGCCGTCAAATTGTTAATGTTACAAGGTTGAATCATACCGAAAGGAGGTCCATCATAAAAAGAAAAACGAGTACCCTTTTCCGTCAGACGAAGTTGAGTTGCAAAAGCGTCTACTTCGTCCCAGAAAAGGAGAGTTTCCTCTTCTAGCTTTGAGAAGTTCACACTCATTTTTGCCAGTGCTTGAATAAGCAGGAAGATTACAAGATCCTGGTATGAGATTATTTTTGAAGGGTTGTCACTAGTGGTGGTGTTGAAGTCTAGTTATAGCGTGCAGCTGCTAGTGACTCACTTTTGCCTACTCGCCGAGAGCGGCACGATTGGCGATGTCGCGCAGTCATTCGCATCGGAGCAACTATTCGCACTGGAATTAACACGTCATAATTAAACCCATGACTAAATTTAGAAAAAATCGGAGTATGCACGCCAGACCGTTCTGCTGCCAGGGACTGTCAAGCAGAGCTCACGACTCACGACTATTGCCGACGGGGCGTTCGACCATGCGCGCCTGCCGCACGCAGGGAGGTGGCGAAGTAGAGCGCAGCAGCGTCTCAAGGCAAAACTCTTTCGCCTATCACTACTTTTCCTACGAAATTTCAATGTTAATCTCTCGTTCCTATTTAGCCGAGGCTTGCGACCTTGCCGCTGCGATGGATTTTTCGCTAAAGAGTGACACAAGCTAAGACAGACTAGACTCCAAAATCGACAACGACCAACCCAGAGACAGAAGGGTCAAGCGCGATCGAAAAAACCCCTTCAAAAGCCTCATTCTTCCAGAATACCTCAGACTACACATTCGACTTTAGATTCCACTCGCACTTTGCCTGCATCGACACGAAGTCACTGCGAGTCGCGAACCGTTATTGCACGCTGGCAGAAACGGCAGCTGAATCAAAGTTTGTCCGCGAATTTCTGCTGAGGACTCTCTGCGAGATTGTACAGAGTCAAAGCACTTCGGTTATCTCATCAGTTAACATGCGCGGCTACAGTTATGGCAGCCCAGTTTATGGCTCAGCTACAGCTTCCGGCTATGGTTACGCCACCATCGCAACTGGTCTCGAGGGCCAGCCTGCCACAAGCAGGAGACCGCATCGCAGCAACACTTTTTCTTGGTTCCCAGAGGGCTATACCGCGATTTCTAGTGGAAAGGTTATCGAGAAAACGGCCAACACGCATCAAACCAAGCGCTCTCGCCACAGAGCAGAAAGCGGCCCCCCATCCTCCATCTTTTCATCATTGCAATCTAGTATCTGCTCCCCGAGGGGCAGAGCATCATTAGAGTCTACTCGTCAACCGAAGGCCACGGAATCGGATTTGAAGCATGGACAGGCTGGCCGTCGACGCTCTACGACTTCGCGCTACGAAGTACCACAGCATCGAAAATCGAGCGAACAGAAGCAGTTCACGCGCAAGAAATCCCATGTCGAGAAGAGGGGGGCTCCAAGACATAGCTTTGCAAGTCTGACGTCGCGAGGTACTGGCACATCACGACGGATGAGTACAGATACCAAAGCATCTCTCAGAAAGAAGTCCAAGGGCAGCTATGGTTTATTCAGTTGTTTCGGGCGCTGAAAAAGGCGACGGGGATATCTGCCATTTCTGATTTCGAAGACTGACTGGACTTTGGTCTCATCGCAGAGGAAACCGAGGCTCACCAGATCCCACGTAATTGTTATTGAGCAAGGTGTGGTTATTCTTCAGGTTTACGTTCTATCAGAGTTATAAATAATACATATCATATTGTGTGTTTTTTTTTTTGAAATCGCCCGCGAAAGCTGCCCGCTGTGCCTTTGATGGTGAACTTTTTGTACCTTTACGTCAGGTTATCTGGAGAGCACAGAATCTGGCAGGAGAGAAGCGCAAGGCGGACGAAGATCAGTCGTGAGAACCAGAAACGGCCAGACTGGGCAGCACGGCTAATAAACTCAGTACAGTGTCATCGTCGATCAGGATCCGCAGTGTTTGACTCCGCACCCGTTGGAGGATCTACCTCCCATCTCCTGCACCAAGACTCTAAGACCATCACTGAGAATTTTCCGGGACAGCGCGACTGGCGACAGCCACAGCTGTGCCAGCTGCTGCGGGGTTTGGCATGTCACTGAAGGTGAGCGGCAGCCAGAATGCAAGGCAGCCTGCAGCTCGCATACCTGCGATACGCCTAGATTCTGCAGTGTGGCTGTTCGTCCAACCCACTACTCTCCGAGCTAGAATTATGTACTACGCCTTTAGTAAATGGTGCGCGAGCTACGGCCTCTGCTGGCTTTTGGAAGCGGCGAGCCATTTACACAAGCCATACAGCGAGCTATGATACATTACGCAGTGGCCCTTGCATATCTTGTGCATGCGACGGCCCTTGATAGCTCAGCATCAGATGGATCTTAATCCACCCTTTCAACTTTGAAGGTTTTCCTGGACTGACTCTTGTTTCTTCTCGGGCTGGAGACGATGGCGAGGCTAACGCCCCGGCGACGCGCGGGTTGTGGGTCGAGCTGTCCATCTCACAACGGCTCGCCCCAGGGGACAAGAACGCCAGTCTGGACTTGGCTAAACTGCAATCCACAATTATCTTCAAGAGAAAGAGACGTGTCAACTGCGGCGGGCGACGGTCTCATCAGCTAACAGTCCCAAGGTGGAGGATAGAGAGGAGTAGTGAGGAGACAACAAAGCAGCTTTGTGGATGGGCTGAGTCGCACGCTCGACATTTTTGGTGGCTAACACGTCTTGCCAGCCTACTGGGTCATGGTGGTCACTTGCACTGGTGAAACCACCCCCGCTTGCTCTGGGCATGTGCGTGGATGGCATCAGCGCCAATTCTTTCCGGGCGGCCTTGCCTCCGTCGGCAAGAGTGGTAAGGGTCACCGAAGTTAAGTCTTCTGCCGCGTCTCGTGTCCCGATATAATGCGGCCCATGGCTTTTCCACGCTTGCCGAGTCTACAGGCCTGTGCCGGCATAGCCAATGTGCCAGCAAGACATGACGGCAGGTGAGAAAGGCACCGGGTCCAAGCAACCACGGTAGCCCATGTTAACGACAGCTCCTCTGCAGCACTAGCGGCGGCCCCTTGTTGTTTGGTGCATGCACCACTGTTGTACAGCATCTACACGTTGCTCCATTCGAGTCCCCCTGCCGTCTTGCAGAGACACATCCCTGTGGCGGCAAGTCCCCACCGCAAAGCCTGCCATCGCGGGCCTTTTTGGGCATTAGTTTAACTGAGGAGATGCAGGTTCATGATTACTTGCGTTCTTGTTAAGCACTCTATGTCCATTCTTGTACTACTCTAAACCTGGTGGTCATCCCAATCCCCTCAGCTGCCCAATCAATATGCTCTATCGCATCAGCTCCGGCTGGAGCGAGACCCACGCTGTGCCCGTCTTTACGTAGCTCACAGAAGGGAAAAATGTCCCAAAAGTACCCTCGTCCCGCTGATGCTCCAACTTAGTGTATCTCTACTGGCCCTTTCGAGTCGCATGCACTAGTGAAGCTGCTCAACTGCCTAGTACAAGAACTGGCCCCCTCCCGGCCGCCACGTCCGCCGACCCTGACCGGTTCTGGGTCTCCTAGGACGTGTACATTTCGGCGGGTTATTTTGTATTTTTGTTTATTATTTTCCCTTGTTTGTGTTCCTGTTTTTCCTATTCTCCGAGAAATGCTTGCCTAGTCGCTTTTGGGGCAAGATATCTCGCGCGCAAAATGACATTATGCATAAGCACAAGTCCAAGTCCAAATCGCACCGTTGGGGGGCCTGGTCGGAATGGACCTGGGACAGCACCCAACAGGCTAACGTGCGCGTCCGTCAAGATTCGCAAGGTACGTCATTCTTACAGCCCCATTTCTGGGAATCCAGAGTCCAACCGACTTCAGCAATATGAAGGTAGATAGCCAACGATCATATACTAAATCCTAATCCGGCAGGGCATCTCGAGTACGAGTGGGATCAGCAAGATTTGAATCCGGCTGGTCACGCGCGGACCCCTCGCGACGCCGCAGTGGAGGACATAACAGAACGTCTAAACAGTCTGTCACCGGCTACAAATGAAGCTCACTGTATGAATCCAATTGTTTGTCGCTTTTCCACGGCGTACCTCCGACCCCGACATTGGGGGTTTCCTGCTTTGAATTCTTACCACTACTCAGTTACAAGCCTATTGTTCCAGTGTGCGATTGTTTTGTTCTAGACACTGATGCACCACACAGTTGAAGTAGAGGACGAGTATGCCTACGCGGGCGGAACGCCGGAACAGTCGAAGGCGAAGAAAACCAAATCGAAAAACAAGGAAAAGGAAAAATCGCATCGTCGACACGCCAGTTCGGACGGAAAATCGTCTACCACATCCCTCGAAGGCACTGTATATACGGAGGATGGTGCACTACCATGTATGTTACACTGGATTCTGTGATAAACACCACGCGACGCAAATGCTGACGTGGAAAGACGTTGAATCGACCTACGAAACTGAATACCAGGGACAGAATATCACTTGTACGAATACTAGTCCTCCATTCCGATAAATTCTGACTGGCTTAGCCACTGTAAACTACTCTCAATATGGTTCAGCACGAGCTGCTTATTCTAATGGTATGCCATTTTGAGGCGTTATACTAGTCTATTTTCGATAACTGACTTATATTCGAAGAATTGTCACGGTCGAGCGGTTATGCCAGATTTGCCCAAGAGGGTGAAGCATCTTCTAGCCAAGCTGCGGCCACGCTTCTATACACGGGAGAGGAGTTTGAAGGTACAGGCTCTCGCTCTGGCAGATACGCATGTAACCCAAACTCTAAACAATTGTTAACAGGAGCAGGGGAGGCGCAAAGTGGATCGGAAGGATCACCAACGCCACAACTCGAAACCACTACAGATGACAGTTATGTGCCGGGGATGGTAGAGGGTGGTACTGGTGAGCTAGATCCACGTACGTCTCGCAGATCATGCAACATGAAGACTAGGCTGACATGTCAAATGCAGGGTATCGGATAGAGCACTCAACACGTTTCCAGCCTGGGGAGGTAAGTCTAGATATAGAATGATGGTTGAATCTTGCTTGGACTGATATGATGGACGCAGATCTTTAAAGTGCATTGGTCAGAACCGCAGGGATCGATAAACGAACAACAAAAATCATCATCGAAGAAACAAGATTTACAGAACAAGTTTGGCACGAAATTCTTCGTGGGCTTTCGGCGTTTTATTGTGGTGGCCAATGATCAAGGTCACTGCACCTGCGTGTACGTCGAATCGTATTGAACGAAAGAATGGCGACAATCATGCTAAACGTTGTGTTTCCGGACACACTATAGACCGATCCTTACATACGGCGGCAAAGGATGCAAAAAGCACGGCGTCAAGCCCGAAAAGCACGGCATTGTTTATGAACGGGGCCAAAAGTCCAAGAAACTAGATGGCGAGCCACCGCTAGGATTTGCACCTGTACGAGTCGAAATGACGGAAGAGGGTGAAAAGATCTCGAGAGAATCTAGAGTCAACTATTCGAAACTCGTCACCGTGGAACACAATGTCAAGGTATTCTTCATCGGCCACGTTTACCCTAGCGACTGGCAAATTGTGGGGGACGCGGTTAACTATTGCTGGAACAAGAAAATCCATCAAAAGCAGCGCCACAAATGATAGCGAACCATTGATCAATAATCATGGGTTTATTACACGACCTAGAAATCGAGGCTTACAAGTATATCAGGCGAGACTTCAGCATCCCTTGTCAATTGATGGTACTAATAGGAAATCTGGGAGGTTCGGCAGTCTTTTTTACACTAGTTTCTCTTTTATGCATTGAATGCTATAGGCAATCGAGGGTTCACGCAGCATTACAGCATGCGTGGGTTGGCTGCTGCTCTGACGGAGGGTNCACCATCACCCGCCAGACTTGCTGAGCAGTGGTGTGCAGGAACACTTTGGACGGCGGCGGCTTTTTCTCTTTTTTTTTTATTTAAAGTTTGATCAGCAGTTACCAGTGTAGCTGCAAACCAGTTCATGGAATTTTAAGCATTTTCGATACAAAGTCACGATGAAAGAGACAAGCGCATGGGGAGCGTGCCCCGCGCTTTGGTGCAATTGGGAATGCCCTGTACGGCAAGCAGTGATCCGGGCCCGAAAACCCCGGTCAAAAGCCCATTCTAGCCACCAATGCCAGCAATTACAAACCAAGCGGACGGTGGCATGGCTCTGGCCCGCTGCAACTCTTGAATGCTTAGCTATTTGGTGGCGGACTAACAGCAGTGTAGGCAGTGAGCTCCGACACCCAAGTCCGTCGACCCCACTGGCAGCCTCGGTATCTCTCCCCCGCAAATCGCAGTTTTCTCCGTGTCCGATCCCTGGAGCTATTCCTCGGCCGCCGTTGTCCGTGGACTTTTACCTTGTATAATAGTGCTGTTGCCGCAACTTGGAATTATCTGGAAAGACATTTTGTTTATTATTTTCCCTTCATAAAATTGCTGTCTATTTTACGGCAACTGTATCATTAATACTACTTCCACACGCCTCCCTGTCCTGTTCCGCAGCCGTACGCCAAGGTACCTACCTAGCTCGCTTACCACCGTGCCTCGGCTAAAATTCCGGTTTACCTTGTTGGCGCTGGTCCTCCTCGGAAGCAATCTCTTCTCCTCCATCATCTCATCAAAACCAATCAATTCACAATGTCTGAAGCAGTACTGAACGATTTTCCTTCGCTCTTCTCCCTCAAGGGCAAGGTTGTCGTCGTCACCGGCGGCTCTCGCGGCCTCGGCCTGCACGCCGCTTCTGCGTAAGTTTGCCAGCCAGCACCGGGATCTTGGCACTCAGCGTGCTCGGCGGAGGGAAACTAATCAATTACCTACAGATTCCTTCAGGCTGGCGCTTCCAAGGTCTTCATCTCGTCGCGCAAGGCCAAGGCCTGCGAGGAGGCCGTCCAGGCGCTCAAGAAGCAACCCAACCTCGCCCCCGGCGCAGAGGTCATCTCCGTCCCCGCCGACTCGTCGAATCTCCCTGGCATCAAGCAACTGCTCGCTGAGGTGAGCA
>JANAKD010000074.1:0-43131 GCA_027627215.1 Lecanicillium saksenae | reverse complement strand
TGGTCATTCTAGGCGTCGGCGTCGCGCCCGCCACGGAGTACCTGCGCGAAAACTCCGTCATCCGCCTCGAGGACGATGGTTCCCTCAAGACGGACGACAACTTTTTGATCCAGGGCTTCAAGGACGTCTACGCCGTCGGCGACATCGCGACGTACCCCTACGGCGGCCCCGGCGGCGACGGCAAGTTCACGCGCATCGAGCACTGGAACGTGGCGCAAAACGCCGGGCGCGCGGCCGCCCAGCATATTGTCAACCCGTCCTCGCCCGCGCCGGCCTTTATCCCCGTCTTCTGGTCCGCGCTGGGCTCGCAGCTGCGGTACTGCGGCAACTCGGCGCCGTCAGTGGGCGGCTGGGACGACCTGGTGCTCCACGGTGACCTGGAGCAGGGCAAGTTCATCGCCTACTACACCCCGCGGCGACACCGTCGTCGCGGCCGCCAGCATGGGCATGGACCCGGCCGTGATGCAGAGCGCGGAGCTGATGCGTCTGGGCAAGATGCCGAGCAAATCCATGCTCGAGGCGGGATACGACGTGTTGAGTGTGAATCTTTCAGATTAGTTGGAGGAGCGTGCAACGAAAATGATAGTCACGAATAATATATCTTGTTCAATAACGAGGGCGCAATTGGCGCAAAATACTGCCGTGTTAGTGTGTAAGATGTGAATGGTCGCCGACGTGAAAACTGGCGAAACCGGCCGCTTCTCCATGATAAGAGAGCCCTTCAAAAGGGGCTTCGATCATGTTGATATCTTTTATCTCTTTAATATTTCCTATATTTCCTATATTTCCTATATTTCTTATATCTCATATTTCTTATATCTCTTATATTTCCTATGTCTCTCATACTTCCTATATCTCTTATATTTCCTATATCTCTTATATTTCCTATATCTCTTATATTTCCTATATCTCGTATATTTCCTGTATTTCCTATATTTTCTAAGACCTATGTTTCGTTCAATGTTGCTGGTACTGGCGCGCTGCTTTCCTGTCCGTCTTGGCTAGTTATGCACTCTGGCTACGGCCGTGGCCCTGTCGGCTGTGGCCAGTGATGTGGCTTCTGACGTTGATCACTGCCGAATAGAGCACGACCACTGATACTTGTGTACACACAAGTACCTCTGAGACAGGGCTTTGAGCTAGTGCCTGAAAGGGTTTAGCAGTTGCTTTTCTGCCGTTGCGGCCTCAGTCCCCATAGGGACTGAGGCTCGAACTTTTGTTGAATTCTCACCTATTCAACGCCGCTGATGTGGCTAAAGTTTTCTCCTATAATTGCCATCAGAATCTCCTTGGTGATTCTGATGACCATGCATATCCTCGCCATGCCTCTCTTTCCACGTTTCCGGTAATTACCTATTTAGGAAAGCGGTATAAGTTGTTTCCTAAAGTGGCTTAGCGCTGTACTGCAACAGCCCTGTGGGGCAACCGGTACAAGAAAAGACGTCTGATTGGTCCCCACTCAGATACACATGGCAAAGTGGGGCTGCTCGAATCAGGACTGAGCCCGCGTCTCACCACAAACTCAGCCGTCTTTGAATGCTTCCAGTGCGCCCAATTCTTCTTTTCCACCTCTATAAATTAGAATAAAGATTGTGCCCCCACTTGGTAGCATGCCAGAGTGGTTAATGGGTGGGACTTGAACCAATCAAAGTCGATTATCCCATGGCTTCGGCCGCGCAGGTTCGAACCCTGCTGCTATCGTCTTTTTGCGTGTCTGGACGGGCCAACTTTTTGTTGCTCACAGGCGCAAAGCCCTGTACTTTTTGTGCGGCGCTTCTCCTTCTGCACATGTTCCTTGTACGCTCCGGTGTGTGGTCGTTGGAGTACTGCAGGAATTGCGTGCTGTCCGCGAGTATTATTCTGATACATCATATATCCCTCACTGGACCTGCGTTGCCTCGCAGCTTCGTTTTCCGACGAGAGGATCGTTGTCACCACCTTCCAGGCAACCTGTAGCGAAAAGTTCCGTGTAAACCAGGCCTGGAAGTAGACCAAATCTACTGTCGGGTCTTGCTTCATCTCGACTTACACCGACTTCCATGTCCAACGCACGGGGAAATCCCCGGCGTATAATATCCATGTTATACCCCTCTCCAATCTCTTGCAGCTGCTCGGGTTTCCTGATGCTTTCTCCTGCCGAACAAGAAGAGTCGAGCTACTTGCCCATTGCAGTCGAACGCCGCTGTGGCCGATGGCTCATTAGCTAAAAGGATAGACGCAGGGCCATACTTCGGCCAATCTGGTAGGTGTCCCGCCAGGCCAGCGGCAGTAGCGTGCGCCAGGGGTGGCTGACGGCCAAATATTCCACCAGTGCGGCGCCGCAGATGCGGGACTACGATTCCCCCCCATCCCCATCCCAACCTTGAATGTGGTTGTGCGACGAAAACAACTGCCAACTTGTTAATGGGCTAAAGTAGTCACTGGCTTACGGGTCTTGCTAGTCCCTTTACATAGCGAAAACTGACAGCGGCTTTGACCTTCGGCAGTGCCCAGGGGCCACATGGCCATCCGGGTTAAGCCGTGCACATCGATTTCCTTCAATCAGCAAACCACCTCTCCTGATCGTGCGGCTCAACTCTAATCGCTAATGAGATGGACTCAATGTCACACATGGCGAGAGCGAATCAAGAGAAAACCCATGTTTTCTAATCGCAGTTCACACGTAAGCACGGCACTTACGATTACCCCCTTTCCCCGCTACAGTGCTTCCTTCTTTTATTGTAATGCATTCAATAATGTGCTTCCTTTGAGGCCATTCGTGGCTTCTGCCGGCAGCTGCCTCGGAGCTATCTTCGGCGCATGGCTGCAGCTGCAATGGACAGCTGCGTGTTTATAATTTCGTTTCCTGTTATAGCCACCGGTCGAAGAAACTCGAAACGATTCCGTGGTGGGGAGGCCGAGTTGGCATTAGCTACTGGTACAGGCTTGCCTTCCTGTTCCTTACAAGCCTCCCCGTCTCCCTTACGCTTAGCGTCCGCCTCGGCTTACACGAATGCTACGTCGCCGTCCTGACAGCGCCCATTGTGCCACCAAACCAGTGCACACATCGGTCCGATACGGAGCATATGCATCGTAGAAGCTTCGCCGGCCCTGGCTTGATATTTTCTCCGTTTGATGCATCTGGATTAGCTGGGGTGCAGCGTGTTAGCGCCGCGGGGAGAGGTTTTGTGGTGGAGTAGCCAATGTCCGCGATGCTAGCTGGTCATTATATAAATGAGGGTCCGGCTGCATGTTTTCTCAATTGGCTCGTTACAGGCGATCCGTCTCCGTGATAACCTTGTAAATCAAATCTATCAACATGCTCGGTGCTCTCCGCAAGCTTGCGGTCGGCGCTCTGGCTACGGCCGCGGCCCTCTCGGCTGTGGCCAGTGGTGGCCCTCTTGCTGAGCGCGCTTCTGACCGTCTCGTCTTCTGCCATTTCATGGTATGTTTTCTCAATATCTATTTACGGCCTTGGACCTTGCTAACCTTGCAGATCGGCATCGTGGGTGATCGCACCTCCTCCAACGACTACGATGATGATATGCAGCGCGCCAAGGCCGCTGGCATCGACGCCTTTGCCCTCAACATTGGTGTCGACGGCTACACGGACCAGCAGCTCGGCTATGCCTACGACTCGGCCGCCCGCAACGGCATGAAGGTTTTCATCTCCTTCGACTTCAACTGGTGGAGCCCTGGCGATGCCAATGGCGTCGGCAACAAGATCAAGCAGTACAAGGACCGCCCTGCTCAGCTCCGTGTCGACAACCGCGTCTTCGCTTCGTCTTTTGCTGGTGATGGCCTCGATGTTGACGGCATGCGCAACGCCGCGGGCGAGAACGTCTTCTTTGTGCCCAACTTCCACCCTGGCCAGTCCAGCCCGGACAAGATCGACGGCGCCCTCAACTGGATGGGCTGGCCCAACGACGGCAACAACAAGGCCCCCAAGGACGGCCACAGTGTGTCAGTCGCTGACGGCGACAATTCGTACCAAAACTGGCTCGGCGGCAAGAAGTATCTCGCTCCCGTATCTCCCTGGTTCTTCACCCACTTCGGCCCTGAGGTCCCGTTCAGCAAGAACTGGGTTTTCCCTGGTGGCTCCCTGATCTTTGACCGCTGGAACGAGGTTCTCCAGAAGGGCTTCCCTATGGTTGAGATTGTTACCTGGAACGACTATGGCGAGTCTCACTACATGGGACCTCTGAGCTCCCCCCACTACGATGATGGAAACTCCAAGTGGACCAACGATATGTAAGTTTTCATTTCCTCATTCATCCCTGCTCAGCATGTACTAACAATCTCTAGGCCTCACGATGGCTGGCTGGATCTTTCCAAGCCCTTTATCAAGGCTTACAAGGCTGGTGCCAAGTCTGTCGACAACTTCATCGACAACGAGCAAATTGTTTACTGGTACCGCCGCACTCTCGCCGGCCTCGACTGCGATTCCACCGACACCACTTCCGGCCGTCCCGCCAACAACGGTTCTGGCAACTACTTCGAAGGTCGTCCCGACGGCTGGCAGACTATGCCCGACGTCGTCTACGTCGCCTCGTTCCTCAAGTCTGCCGGTACCATCACCGTCACCTCTGGTGGCCAGACTAAGACGGAGAACGCCCCTGCTGGTGCGCACATCTTCACTGTGCCCGCCGGCGTTGGCCAGCAGAAGTTTGCTCTCTTGCGTGGCGGCTCGACCGTCATGCAGGAGACCTCTCTGATGGATATTTCCAACGTCTGCCCCTGCGGGCTCTACAACTTCAATGCCTACGTCGGTACCGTCCCCCACGGCTTCAACGATCCTCTCGTTGGCCACGGTCTCGCCTCTCTCACTATTGGTCTGCACGTCAGCACCTGCGAGGCCAAGCCCTCTCTGGGAACTAACCCTCCTATCACCACCAACCCCGGTGGCGGTAGCACGCCTCCCGGAAACCCCAGCACCACGCCCACGTCAACCCCTGGCAACCCTCCTACCTCTACTCACAGCAACCCTCCTGCTACGTCGACCCCTCCTTCTGGAGGCCAGGTCTGCGTTGAGGGCACTGTTGCTGACGGCGAGAGCGGTAACTACACTGGTCTCTGCCAGTTTAGCTGCAACTATGGTTACTGCCCTCCCGGCCCTTGCAAGTGCACGCGATACGGCAACCAGATCAACCCTCCTCCGGAGACTGGCACTCGCGGCTGCCCTCTCCAGGGTGAGGGCGATAGCTACAAAGGCCTGTGCAGCTACACTTGCAACCACGGCTACTGCCCCAACACGGCTTGCCGCACTTGTTAAATGAAGAATTCGGAGTGATGAATCTGCATGATGCTCTCATAGTATATATAGTCAATGAACTGAAACGAAAATAAGTTACTCGATTCAGTTGGAAACGTGATTGATGTAGCAAATTCCTTGTCTATTTAGTTGATGTAGTATCTCTTATGTATTCAGTCACTGTACTATTATTTATACATTTAGTTATTGTAACATCTTTTCGTATACTTTACCGCATATCTACAGAAGACAATATCTGCTGCAATCGCGGTCTTGTGTCACCCCTTGAGAGCCTGCCATTTGCCGAACGCCCAAAAGCCGACGGCTCACAACCCCCCAGCTTTCTACCAGGGCACATGACGCATGCACACCAATCGCAACCCGCACGTTGCTAATTTGACAAGGCAGTGCGGAGACTCCCTGTCAATTTCCTTCCCCAATTCCACTTTTTCGCCTTCAAACGCATTTCTCGCTTGCGACTCGCCATCCGAAGCAACGCCCCAACGGTCGCGTTGGCCTGTTAGCGCCAAACTTCTGGTTCGGCCCCTCGCCCGGTGATACTTGCCGAGTCAGGTTACGACATTCTCTGGGGCAGACGCACAGAAAAAAANTTACTTAGTCGGGCAATCCCCGCCGAGCTTGACCGCGCAACTCTACACCAACAATTACAAACGTTACGCATCTGCAGAGGGTAAAGATTGTTCACAAGCGTCAGGGAGTGGACGTCCCTTTAATACTTTTCCTGAGACGGGGCTCTGCAGATGAGCGGACCCGAAAGCCAACTTTGTTCCACGCAGTCATTGGACAAGGAAGAATGCCAGCAATTAAGTATCCATGCGCGCAGTGCAAAGGTGAGTGGGATAGAAATTCTTAGGCGGGGAGAAACTGACGAATTGTGCTAGAAAAACATGTCAAGTGTAAGCCAAAACTGTTTATTAGCCATCCCATTGAAGCTCTTTCACAGATGCTCTTTTGAGAACAGGGTCACTGACTGTCGCAGGTGATGAAGAAAAGCCACGATGCAAGAGGTGCCAGCAAAAGGACCTACCCTGCTCGCGACCTACCAAGAAGACCATATTCAGACACGGTGCCACAGCACGATTCGACAAGGATCAGAAATGGGTCAACAGCTCTGCACGGCAATGTGAGTCGACGCGATGGAGTAGCGTCGATTGACTATTCTCAGTTACTGACTGCGAGCAGTTCGTGTCCAAACGACAGGGGAGACATCTCCAAGCAACGAAGATGTCGAGTCACCGTCTAGCCCCCGCAAGTCTATCGGCGCAACCACGGCGGCGGATGCCACTTCTAGCCACTCGTCAGCGTACTCTACCCCAGCTGAGACGCCGCACAGTGTCTCTGATCAGTTGCAGACATCATACCCCCAACGAACCGATGCACTGATAGCCGACCGACCCAGTATTCCGCCCATATCGTACCTGAATTCGGGGTTGAGCCCACAGATTGGGCTACCCGGCATTGCCAGCTTTACCGCGCAGCCAGCCACAAGTCTGGAGAATAACGCGCACCTACAGCTTCCCCTACAAGATGCCCAAGAGGCTTGCCTTCTCCGCTATTTTATCGATGAGATCTCGCAATGGGTAAGCGTTCCCGATTCATAAGTATTTCAAGTATATTGACGTGGTGGGCCAGTTTGATCTGTGTGATGAGAATAGGCACTTTCAGCTCGTTGTACCTGTGAAAGCAAGAAAGCACACGCATTTACTAAATGCAATTTTTGCGGTCTCAGCACGACACTTAAGCCGCCTTCCCCAGTACAAAACGCCACAGGGGATCCTATACCAGGGCCAACTTCTTACAAAACTGGGCAATCATGATGCTGTTGAGTACATGCTCAAGTGTATTCCCGCCTTCCGTCGATTTCATGAAAATGAAGATGATGATTTTCGCGAGAGTATCATTGCTACAGCAGTGATTCTACGCCAGCTGGAAGAAATTGACGAAGAAGACGAGGACACGGATGACGACTACAACATGACAGGGGACGACGAGTACCTTCACGAAAAACAAATAAACTTCATGCCGATTATCAACGCAGTTCTCCGAGATCCCGCATCGCAAGCCATGTTTGGACATAGGAGCCTCATCCAAGCGGCATACTGGTTCGCCTTAAGACAAGAGATTTATCATTCTTTCACCCGGCGAAAACCACCACAGCTCATTCTGCCTCCAGAATACTGGCAAGGTGCATCTAATGTCAATAAAACTGTTATGCACACGGTACAAGTGGCTAAATGGCATTGGGGCAGGGGGACTGACGACGAGTTCCGTGAGTACCATTACTTAGCACGCGAGAACCGATACTAACCGTGTCCAGTACGCCTAATGGACCAGCAGAGCTACCTGGAAGATAATGTCCTTGCAAATACAAGACCCCTATTTGAGAAACCGGCAGATAAACGACAGGGCGAAATTTTCCCCACCATATGGTACACCTCCCATATCGAGCTGACGAGCATCCAGCAGTCGCTCATGGCACGGTCGGTTCTAGTCTCTGAGAATCCGTACCTAAAGTAAGCACAGCTCAGCCCTACTAGCCCCAGTCACTAACACAAGTCCAGGCAGCAGCCATCTTCGCGTGCCAGTTGGCGCAAAGTTGAGAATGAGGTCCGAATTCTTATGCTCGATCTGTGCGGTATTGCTCTGTGCCATCCCGCATCTGCTCCGGCGCTAGTGAATGCAGCGATTGGAATCCAATTATACGGTGATTACTTTACGGATCAGTATGAGCGATTGGCACTTCGCGGGGTTGTAGAGAAGTACCGTGACGCACACGCCTGGCCGGTTCGCAGACTCCTGGAAATGTTCACCTAACCGGGCTAGCCAGTTCGTTCCTTGACGGGAAACTCGTGTAAAAAAGCATTGTGGAGGCCAAAGGATACATGGTGGAAGAAAAACATACCTGCATCCAGCTCCATCACTATTTCCTTAATTTTATGCTTTGCCATTAACTAATTCGGCGCATACTAAGCCAAGTTAGCCTGAGTGCCTGGTTCCGCCGACATCCTGCCGTCCCGCCGCACTCAGCACGCTACATTATATCTCGGACAGCAGATGAAGCATGGGACCGAGGAGATGCCGCAGGGTAGTTTTAAGACTGTCAGCCTTGTCGAGATTAGCTGTCGGGCAGAGATGCATGTGGCTCCCCGACTGAAATAGTAACCTGGCAAAGCAGAATCAGGGTATACCATCAAATGGTATATCCCCTGAGGTACAGGTTTGCATTGATGCATCAAGGCGCAGCTGCAGTATACCAGTATAATTTAGCTACCTGTGGAAAGTACCAGTAACAGGAAACAATGCTGTGCAAGTACCCATATAAGCGTGGCGTTTAAACGAACAGGTTTAATTGGAAGCCTGCGTCTGCACAATCTAACAGTACCTGTCCGTTTGGGAATCTGCCTAATGCATAGGTCATCGGGTAAGTTGGAAACGTGGTTTGAGATCATGTCGGCGATTTTGTCACAACGTTTTGCTAAATCGAGAATATTCTTGCGCCGGAGTTTCTTCTACGCTTATGCAGTCAGCTAACTAGTTCGTTAGTTAGCAGTTTGAGCCACCACTTGCTGTGCCAAGTGGACTTCGCTGACAAGCACTAACACTAGTTTGTGCAACAACCGGACGCCTATTGGATGCACGCCTTCGGCGTTGACGATTTCGGGATATCGCGTCTCTGAGCAGCAATCAAAATCTTGCTTTTGCGGCATTCGTAGCTACCGCGCCGGCCGAGTCGCTGCGCACTACCTCAACAATATTGAACTTCTAGAACTCGCCTTGGTGGGCATTGTGGGAATGAACTAGGCTTCGGACAAGGGAATCAAAGAACCACCGTAAGCATTGACGTTCCCTATTGCAATGAAAGTGGAATCGGCATCCAGTAGCAAGAAATAGGGCATCATAAACGTAGGCTTGTAGTATAAAAGGGAGAGACCTCCTCCCAGAACGACAACTTACTTCTCATCACACCAAGCCTACCTTGCCAATACACTCATCAACATGCTTACCAAGTCTTCTGCCATTGGCTGCGTCGCTGCTGCGGCCCTCGCTCTCGCTGGCCCTGACAAGCCGGAAATGAATCCCGCTTGGGACTATGGCCGCTTCGAGACTGCGCTGCGTGACAACCTGCACCCGACGCACTCTTGGTGGGATTACTGGGGTCCTGGCTGGATTCCCCAGGCCTGTAAGGACATCGCTACTGGCCACGGCCTCAACCCCAACGACTTCACCATCTTCAATGTCCACTATGACGATTGCCAGGAGGGTTGGACATTCTGCCGTCACAAGGACTCTGGTGCGTCCGAGATCGACATGATTGACATCTTCGGCCGCACTCCTGTGCACATGCGCTCCTTCATCCGGTAAGACCTCTCAGCCCTGCAGCCCTACGGGCTCGAACTTCTACAGTGATCGGCAATGACTAACTGTACATCTTCTCCACAGCCATCTGGTTGCTACACCTGGTCTGCATGACGGCGCTGCTGCCTTCACCTACTCGACTGGTGACTGCGTCGTGGAGAGCGCACCTGATCTGAGCGTCATGCTGCACGAGATGTCGCACAGTCTGGACTGGCACGCTCTGCCCCAGTACACCTCGCCCTTTTCCGATGGAAACGAATGGCAGAGCAACTACTGGCAGGATTCCAACACCCCTACGGGATACGGCCGCACCAACTGGATGGAGGACTTTGCTGAGACCGGCAAGATTGGTGTCTTTGACAAGGTCGTTCCTGGCGGCTTCGGCAGCATTGCCGGCAACTGGAACCAGATCTTCCACCAGTACGCCACCTACCAGGGCTACCTGGGTGACATCATTGTGCCCGGCGGCACTTGTGACAAGCGTTTCCCCAACTCGGAGACTGTTCCCATGAACGGGAACAGCAAGCGAGAGGAGCTTGGCGACAAGCCCGACAACACCATCAAATCAGAGAACATCACCCTTATCCAGGTCCGCCCTGAGATTGAGGGCCAGGTCGCGATCTGCGAGCACCAGCACTAAAGGTGCTCCCATGTCTCTCATATTAAGGTAGAGCTGCGGATATTGGTTGTCATTAGCAGAACTGGAGCTGGTCGTGAGCACTGTAAATAGAAAATTCGTACATAGCCTGCGCTGTTAGAGTTGCACATAATTTGCCGAGATTGCGCAATACATTGAGAGTTATTTTGACGATTTTTCTTCTTCTTAAACTTTATCAATTCACTTTGAAACTATTGTTATTTATAAGTGGTTGTCGACTGGTGTTGTCGCGCTGACCTTAAATCCGATAAGCCCAGCGCTAGTCGACCTCGATGGACCGTGAATTTGCGAACCGGCGCGTCACTGAGGAGTCATCTACCTCACACACAACGCGTTGCAAACCAGAGGGTAGTGCTGAATCTAAGCCAACTTTTACCATCTGTAAAAGTCGGATGCGATCAATAAAATTAGCTGGAACCCTCTTGCAATCTCAAGCACCACGCGTTACCATGATGGCACGCCGCTCAGCACGACTCGCCCGTGCCACGGTGCAACAAAGACCGGCAACTACCAGAATAGAAACAGATCCGGAGATTTCATCACGCGCAAAATCAAAACGAAAAGCGTCACCCGTGGTTTCCAAAGAAAAGAAAAGCATAGCCAAGCCTGCTAGTAGCGGCGCCACAGATATTCCAACACTCCCTTTCGCGGACGGTCAAGCATTCCGCCGCTACATGGTGGAGGTGGGCGTTACAGCGCCAGGTATCTGGCTTAAAATCGCCAAAAAGAGCACCATGATACCGACAGTTACCTATGATGAAGCCATTGATGAAGCCCTCTGCTGCGGGTGGATTGACGGCCAGCGACGCCCGCTCGACGCTCAGTACTTTCTGCAGCGCTTCACACCGCGCCGGCGCAAATCCCTGTGGTCCCAACGCAATGTCGATAAGGTAGCCGCCCTGACAGCGGCTGGTAGAATGCTCCCGCCTGGTGTTGCAGAGGTAGAAGCAGCCAAGGCCGACGGGCGCTGGGACAAGGCTTACGCGGGATCGTCAACAATCGAGGTGCCTGCCGACTTTCGCGAATTACTTGATGCGCGACCGAGGGCGGCCAAACTGTTTGACTCTCTCAGTAAATCAGCCAGATACCCATTTTTGCATCGCTTACAGACGGTCAAGAAGGAGGAAACAAGGACTCGGAAGATGGCAGAGTTTATTGAGCTGTTGGACGGGGGTGAGACTCTATAATGTGCAAGTATGCATCTGGGGATGCGGGGAGACGATGAGACGTTAGCAGCAATTGCAGAACCCTGCTTTTAATTTACATATCATGTTAGATTATATTATCATGCTTATACAGTTTCTTATTAATACATAACTTTACTAAATTAAGATGAAATGTACACCCTTCGTCTCTCGTTTGACTGAAAACAATGGTTTACTGGAAAATATCATTCTGCGCACCGGGAGCAAAGCCGTTTGCCTGATTGTAGCCAGGCGAAGCACCATTCGGTGTCTGCACATTGTTTCCTTCCTTCTCTGCTGCCAAGTTAGCTCATGCCAGATATATATGTATATCTTTGTTTGCTGTATACTCACGATTCCAGGCAATCATTTGCTTAGCTCCAGGCACGCACTTGGATTGGTCGTCCTTGCAGTAGACTGGAGCCTTGGCAGCAGCAAGCTTGCGGTTGGACGATGTGTTTGTCACATGGCACTTGTAATTGGCCATGTACATGTTTGGCTGACCGCAGCCGTCAGGGACCCAGAGCCAGGCGCAGTAGCAGCCACCAGGTGGGCAAGAAGGCAAGTCCTTAGGGACATCGTACGTCGCCATTCGCTTCCACGGTGTATGTTCGAGAACAGAAAAAACAACCAGGTTTTCCATGGTAACTTTGCTAATGTCGGCTTCATAGGAAATAGCCCATGCGGTGCCCGCGGCAGTAGACTGATTATGTGCGTGCATAGCTCCATCATCTAGACAGTCAGGGGGGTTGCCTGGACCGCGCCAGTCCTCGGGATGGTCCTTGCCATCGGGCCAGGCGGACGCGAACTTTCCGTTGAAAGACAAGCTAGTCTGCGCCTGGTTGTGGGCGAGCTCTACAGTGAACTGGCCGCCGGCAGGGAGAGCAACGGAATCGCCGTTCTTTGGAGGGTTGTTGAGGCAGCCCAGGGTCTGTGTTGTGAGCACATTAACGCGAAACCGGTATCTGTAGCGTTTAGGTTCCTACCTTTTGCATCCACCATTCATCCTTTGTCAGTTGGTACAGAGGGTTGACGGGAGTATTGGAGTTGGGATTGTAGTTGTTGGGGTCAGGGCCGCCCTAGGCGAGATTAGCCATGAATACACGCTTTCTTTGTGAACAATATTACTTCGCAATACATGCCCTTGACAAAGGCAGCAGTATGCGCCGAAGCGCCGCCTGCAAGAAGTAGGGCCGGGATTGTCCAAAGCATGATGATTGTAGAGTGTTAGCTGTTCAGAATATGTGCCCGGCCTGAGATTATTTTTGAGGAACACCAAGAAGATATATATATGCCAATTGTCTACAACCATACCCCGACCGCCCGGAAATACCATGTCATATGAATGCTTAAACTAGCCTTCTTCGCGCGTTTCAAAATGCCTAGCTCGATGCCGTCTGAATAGCGCCCACGATGCTTTGCCATTTTCAGTAGGTCATTTCGACTTTGTTACATGGCCCCTGGTGCGATGGCAGCCACGGCGCTCTCTGTTTGGCGGGTAATCCGGATGCTGGGTTTTAGTGCTTATACTGTGACAGCGGCCATCTAAATTTGCGATGTAACACATATAGTAGACCGCTTGGAAGTACCGATACTTGGGTCACTACTATCGTTTGCCGTCGCAAAAAATGCATGCCATTTCCCGCCATTGATATTGTACCTTAATTGCTCTGCTTCATCAGGAGACTTTTTTCATGGCAAAGCTTTCGCGGTCTTTTATCCACAGAAATCGAGTCCTGATTCTTTATTTCGCGCTGTACCGCGAAAGTCTGGGAACTAATAGCTACAGTATGATTCGGGCCGACCAATGATACGCCTGAGCTAATTGGTGGCATTTCTCCACAGAGTTTGGAAGTTTAGGTGCTGATGCGTTACCGCTTATGGGAATCGTGCTTCGGTTGTCTGTACCGCACCGATGAGCCTTAACTAAGGTAGTCTAGTAGAGATGAAAACGAAAATGGATCTCAAAGAAGTGTCCATAGAATATCGAGCTGACTAAAGGATGTATGCGTACACCTCTGCATTGGTACTAGAGTTGCTTACTTCTCGTAAACTACACTACCAGGATCCCTCCAGTAGCAAGATGGCGAGATCGAGAATTCAGAGGGCTACAAGTGGGAAGTGCCAAGACTCCGCATGCGATTCAAATGAGAATCTAGCAAAATGATCCTCAATTCGCCGATCGTGTTCAATATTTGATTCAGGCACAAGCCATTACACTACAAGCAATGTAGAGTGACCGTCGAGGCGCAGCTGAACGCCGAGGTAAGGCAGTTTTACTTATTGTACCAGCGCTGACTCGCCCCGTCCTCGCCCAGTCTGAACGCTTTAGATGTCGATTTATTGTCGGCAGATGGCTATTTCGTAAAGGAAAGTCCATAATCTGTCATTCCCATACCACAAATACCGAGACAGTATACCAAAAGTTTGCGAGTATGAGTCTACAAGCGCTGGAACGCTCACTATTGTTGCAGGTGCACAGGGTAAAAAACCTTAATAATAAGGTTTGGCCCTAGTCCTGCTTGCTCCTGCGTGGCTTAGTTTCGGACAAACACCACTCTTTATCCAATCTCTGCAAGTCATGGTTGTCAAGGTAATGGTGCAGTACCAATGTAATTCCAAGATTTGTCCCCTTTCATCAGCTAAATTCAAACCCTGTTCCCATATTTGCAGTGCTGACGCGTTTCGTAGTGGCGCCAAGGCGCTGTGCTTGGCTTCATAGCCATCTATTTAAGGGTGTCGCAGCTGGAGGAATTTAGGCTTGATCTTGGCTACAGGGGGCGAATCTTGGCACAGGGCTACCTGAACTTCAGCGCTTATTTGCAATCAGCGAGAATAGAACGAGAATCCAAGATAGAGCTAGTTATGAAAAGGCTGTGGCTTCACGAAACTCTTCACGTAGCGAGAGTAGGATCATCGAAGCTACTACCTAAATATGGCTGGGAAGAATGATCAGGTGCTCTCATGAGCCTCAAGAAATACCCATTCCTTAACTCTTTGCCAAGAACAACACCCACACCAGCTACCAGGCAAGTGTACTCAGCCACCTTTCGTCGCTAGGTAATGGGGTGCCCAGCCAATGTCCATTTCTTGGCTCATGAGCCAGCGTCCGCCATTGTGCACACTTAATAGCAGATTTTGCATGCGCGTTCGCTGGCACGCGCAGGAGTGGCTGCGTTGCTCCACACCCAAAACGTCGTCCAGCGCACTTGAAACTCGAATTCGATGCCATGCCAAGCATTTGTGCCACGAGACGCAAATAATAGAAAGGGGGAGGGCCAGACCATGGAGTCCGACTCGTTATGCTTCGCTTTGCCCGCGTGCCAGGGCGACTCCATATGAATTCCCAGGTGACTACATTGCCCAGACTCTACCTCGCATTTTCCCACCTAGCTTCTGTGTTCTCCCTCGTTTTTTTTTCATATCTTTCATATCTTCTTCGAGTGTCGTCATCGTCTGAACCTTTGTTTCATTTCTCTCTTTCCTCCGGCTTCGTGATATTCGCTCGTTACAGGTACTGGGGCTGCGGATGGTACTTGCCCGTTGAAACTCTCACCACTACAGAGTCGATTTGGCGCCACCGTTGTCAGAGTTTTTCTTTCTTTATTTTCCCGTCGATCGCAGAAAAACGGACAGTCCGATACTCTTTTCACTATATTTTCTCTGTATAATTATTTGCGCACCGCACCCCGCGCTCACTGGGGGCTTGATCTTTCCCAATTCGCTTGTCACATTCACATACCAGAAGCCACGCTTCCCCGCCTCAGCGAGGCAGTCGTTACAAAATGCTCTCATCAACAAAAGCTGTTGCAGCGGGATTTCTGATATCAGGGATTCTGTCGAATGCGGAAGCTCAATATTATAAAATTGATAGCAAAGGTTCCTACTCCTGGACCGAACAGTCGTATCGGTTTACTGACATAGCGCAGATGCGATCAAAACCACCGCCAGTACAATCGCATACGATTTGATGCTCCTATACGAGGGTAATAGGACTGGCCAAATACCTGGAATTTTACCTGGCCCTCCATCGGAGAATAAAGGAAACTACTACTGGTGGCAAGGTGGTGCTATGATGGGCACATACATCGACTACTGGCATCTAACAGGCGACACGAGCTACAACGATGTAGTCATGCAAGGAATCCTGCATCAAGTTGGCGAAAACAAAGATTTTATGCCACGAAACCACACTGCTTCTCTTGGCAACGATGACCAGGGGTTCTGGGGAATGACAGCAATGCTCGCTGCCGAAAACAGATTCCCCGACCCCCCAGAAGACAAGCCGCAATGGCTGGCTTTGGCGCAGGCCGTCTGGGCAACACAGGCCGACCCAAGCAGGCATGATTCGTATTGCAATGGCGGGCTGCGATGGCAGATTCCTTTCTCCAACGCTGGATATGATTATAAAAATAGTAAGTTGGCTGCGAGTAGAGTTTCTCACATGCTTTGCCGCTGACCGGAATAGCAATTGCGAATGGTTGCTTCTTCAATATTGGCTCCCGTCTGGCTCGATACACCAAAAACGAAACATACGCCAAGTTCGCCGAGGAGACCTGGGATTGGATTTGGAATGTTGGATATATCGATCACGAGAGCTGGCTCGTCTACGACGGCGGCCGCGTACCTTTCAACTGCACTGATATCAACAAGGCAACATTCTCTTACAACGCTGCTATCCTGACTCAAGGAGCGGCATTTATGTATAATTATGTGAGTCTGGTTTCAAACTGGCACTAGACACAAAACTAACAAGATGTAGACCGATGGTGAGAAGAAATGGGGCGACCGCGTCGACAATCTCCTCGATTCGCTTATAAAGAATTTTTTCCGAGACGGAGCTGCATTTGAGGTTCCATGTGAAGGAACTCAGGGGATATGCACCGCCGATATGATTACGTTCAAAGGCTATGTCCACCGTTGGCTCTCAGTGGTGGCACAGATTGTGCCGCATACAGCCGAGAAGATCTTGCCTGTACTGCAAACATCGGCTCAGGCAGCTGTAAATCAATGCACGGGCCGCGAGACAGGTCGTACTTGTGGCTTTTACTGGTCCGGCGGCAAGTTTGTCGACCCTAGTGTTGACAAGACAACCGGGGCTGGCGAGTACATGAGCGCGCTCGCTGCTGTGTCCAGCCTTTTGATCAAAGATGCCAAGCCACCCACAACGAATCTGACAGGCGGAACATCGAAAGGCAGCCCTAACGGTGGGTTTGCAGGCGGAGATAATGGACAGAGACCGCCCAAGCCTATCACGACGGCTGACAGGGCTGGCGCGGGCATTATGACCCTGATGCTGGCGTTTGGAGCGGTGGCTACATTTGTCTGGATGAGCTTCATGGACCGATAACTGGTTGAATCTCGTCCTATCATAGGTTGGCGTTTAGGATTTGGTATAGGAACAGGCGTTAGTGTTTATACTGGGTTCACAAGGGCATTGCGTGTAGATTAACCATATTTAGACCGACTGACTGTATCTTTTTTGCGTCTGTTGTCTCCATTTGTGTTCATTTAAGGAGCTGGGCTTCAAGGTTCTGTCCAGGGGGGTGGGTTAGATAATGATGCCACGAAGCTAGGGATCAAGCCATGTCATGTCGAAAGGCGTCATCTTGCACAGTTGGCCCGAAAGGGTGTTCAACCTCCGATGGTACCATCTCTTTGCAACCGTCTCAGCCATGGCTAGTTCGTTCTCCGTCCCTCTGCAACCAGCCCTGCGGGCACAAGAAATCGGCCGCACGTTTTCTCACCGGGCCAAGCACCAATAATGGGCCATGCTGAGTGGCATTCTGCACCTAGCCCGCCGCAGCTCCGTACACCCTGTCCAGCGCCATGCCGATCCTGGGGAGGTCATGACGCTAGAGCTGGCGCCACCCACTGTGGGCTTGCTGCCAGCTACGCTGATGGTTCTGAGCGAGTGCCGAAGGCAACAAGCCCACAACAAAACTTACAGAACATCATGTGCGAAACTCGGATGGATCTCCCACAAGGCTCGACAGTTGAACTTCGGCCAACGGCGCTGGGAACCAACGGCGACGTAGGGCCATGCAAGTCTCAAAAGAAAGTTGGTATTGCCAGGGGCGCTGCAACCTTGGATCACAACCTCGCGCCACGCCGACGGTTTAGGCCATGCGCGTCAGCAACTCCCGCATAGCCGGCTAGCTGGGTAACCAACTCTTGGTTTAGTCTGCCTCTGTCGCAAGGATACGTCTTTTTTGACCGCGTCCAACGGAAGCCAGACCCCCTAGATGAAGGGTTGTCAGCAAATAGGGCGGGTCGCCCCACAACGGTCCTCGAAGTTCCAGTTTGCACGCAACCTGTTCCATCGTGGAATACGCGGACCTCGTGCTGGTTCTCGAGCCGAGGGCGCAGCACTTGTAAATTTGCTGGCAGCTGAGCGTGCGAGACTCTCAGACTACTGAGTCGTTGCGGGACGATTCGTATCAAGCCATGGCGTAATTGGTCTGAAAGTAGGTGGATTGCGTGTTGATGTATGCAAGCCGCCCCGTAGGGTAATCCAACCATTTGGCATGGGCACCTGTTGGACGATTCCATAAACCGTCTCTGCCCCCCCCCCCCCCCCAGCTCAGTGGTGTAGTAAAATGAGAAGCCGATGAGCTGGCGTTGTAGAAGTCGCGCATTCTCCAAGCCCTCCGCTGTTGGCCTGCCTCTTTGTATACATGATGGATCCCGATTTTACACTGGGCCTGATCAGGCTCATAATTCTGTTGCTAGGCGCCTACGCACTCTCGGCATCCTTCTACGGTGCGGTATTAACAAAGCGGCCACCATCAAAGGATGTTGAGAAGACCAGTGAGCCGCCTACGATATCTTCACAAATACCGTATATCGGCCATGTTCTCAAAGTTATGAAGAATGGTTTCCAAGAATACTTTGGCCAGCTCTCGTACGCTCACTCAATTGCAACTACCACAATCCGAAGACCAGGCTAACATATATGTTGGCGTAGAATTAGCCAAGCGACGCCAGTATCCATGGCCAGGCTTTTTACGCAGAGAATTTATGTGGTGGACGCCTCCAATGTGGAAATGACTAAACTTTTTGCCAGAACGCCAGGTCTAAGCCTTACAGCTGCGTTTTGGGTTGGGTTCGGGGGATATTTGCGCTTCAACAAGGCCAGCGAGGAGAGTATGATGACTCCTGACAAGCATCCTTTCAAGAAAGAACTGTCGCGTCTGATCCGCGACGAGCTCATGACTCTCAATAAAGTTCAGGAGCACGGCGCCCACGTTCAGAAAAAGCTCAATGAAGCTTGGTCGCGAACAGTTCCAAACGCTTCAAATACCATAAAATTAGCAGAATGGGTATCGGACGGAATCGCCATGTCGGTCGGCTCAGTGATCTGGGGAGACAAAGGTCCCTATGATGACCCCAGCTTCAGACAAAGTCTTAGGTATGTGTGATGCCAAAATTTATGACGACTACTTGCTGATAATCTAGAACCATGCTATGCGGACTCCGCCATTTATACCACCCCCTCACACTTTTTCTGCCAGCTTACTTCCGACGTGCTCGGGATCACGTACGGGCAGGCCTGAGCACGCTGGATGCTCCCAAGAGCAAAGATGAGGAAGAGGAAGACCCGAACAACTTGACTTTTGTTGGCAAGGTTAAGGTGCTTCTCCAGAAGTACAGCATTCCTCGCGCGGGCTGGAACGACTTTTCATTTTCCCTCATCATGGGAGTTTTCCCTAATCTGATCAACATAAACACTTGGGCACTGTGGCACCTCGTCGCCGATGATGACTTCATGACCGCTATTCGCGCCGAAATAGACGAGCTTGTGGAGCCCAAAAATCCTTCCGATCCCGAGAATAAGGATAAAGTCGTTGACATTAGCTGCGTACGCGATTCTTGCCCGCTTCTCATGTCATTTTGGTACGAATTGCTTCGATTATACGCGGCCAACTCCAACGTCACCCGTCTGGTCACGCACGATTCCGTATTTTCAGGCCTATTCGCCTTCCGTCGCAAGGCACTCATCGTTGCGCCTATGCTGCCTCACCAGCATAGCTACAGCAGCTGGGGCGAGGACGCCGATGAGGTGCGCCCGGATCGGTTCCTAGATGCTGACGGCAAGGTGGATGTAGGGCGTGTCAAACAGCTCATGGCATTTGGACTTCCGACGGTCCTCATGTGCCCTGGACGATATGTCGTTTTTAACGTCGTCATGCTCAACATCATCAAGACGCTTCTGACTTTTGATATTGCGCCTGCTGCTGGCGAAACGCTGAACAACGGACAGGGAGTTTGCAAGCCCAAGAAAAGTATGGTAGCTGGTGTCCCAGAACCGTCCCATAATCCAGAACTTGTCTTGACGCGGCGTCAAGACATCGGATCGCTACATGTTACTTTTGAGAATCAGAAGCCTGGTTGGTAATTGACAGGTTTCGATGAATGTATATATAAATGCATAAAATATTAAGGTCGATACTACACTATTTTCTAGCTATTCTTCCAGGATGAATGAATTATACACTTTCAAGATGCTCTATAAAAAGTATCGGATAATTTATAGAAGTGGCCAGAATAAGTGGGTGAATTCCGAGTCAAACGTTGTCAACAGTATCAGGAACGGTGGAAAGAGTGGAAATGGGGAAATACCAAACACAGGCTAAATAAGAAGAATGACAACGATAAAACGATGAAACGTCTATTTAATGCTGGCAAACGTATCCTTTTGCATTGCTACAGCTACCTACGTATGTGTCAACGGGGGTCTTTAGGCCTGTTAGCAACGTACTCGTCATACACATTGGCCACACGAATGTTATAATTTGGTGACGGGTATGGACGTCCTATCGCATCAAAACTCATTAAATGAACCAATTGCCAGCCTCAGCAGCACCATAATGGTTAATCGGCCAATTTGTCAATACACTGTCCCTGCCATGTGCCGAACAGAAGAAGCCTACAGCGGGCTTGGCTTCAGCGCATCGCCCAGGCACCAGGCGCTATAATCATCACTAATTCAGCGTTAAAAGCCTCGGGCGCCCCTGTAAATGCACGGCCAGACCGCACTAGCGTGAGCCCCACTATCAAGATCTCTTTGTTCACATTATTTTACTTGCATCAACACAAACGTGAACTTTGGCTGGGTTCCTTCATCATCGTTTCCCTCTCTCTGAATTCCTTTTCTTCTCATTTTCAAATCATTCTGGCAAAGAATCCTTTTACTCACTCGATTTACTCTTCCCGCACATGCGCACTCGCAAGATGAGAGCCCGAACGCGGCACACCCGCGCTACTGTTGTTGACAGCGATGATAGCCAGAGCGATTCCGATGGCTCGGCAGCTCGTGAGAACGGCTTCTTTGACGACGAAGCCCTAGAGTCTGCGGAGTCTACAGACAAAGACTCCGATTCTGAAGAGGAAGAGGTTGATCCTTTCCCGTTCACTCGCCTGCCACCAGAGCTCCGTCTACGCGTCTGGACCCTGTTTTGCCCCGATCTGCTGGGTGCACCACGCGTTCTTGACTTCAATGTTCACGATAGCCTCTCACCCAAGAGAACTGCCCCGTGCAAAGTCATCGGTGCCGGAATGTGTCTTGAAGATCAAACACGAGCACTACGATGCGTGCTCGCCACAAATCAGCAGTCGCGAGCTATCGCAAAGGAGAGGTTCCCCAACGAGTTGCATCTAGAGTCGGATGACGGCGACGAGTTCACGCTCTGCGTGAATGTGCAGACTGACGTGGCTATGCTGGACCGCGTGCCAGATTTTGCTCGTGAAGAGTTGATACTGGGTCTTCCCACAACACCGGTTAGCCTCGACGGCTTCTCCCAGTCCCTTCTTAGCCTTGCATTGCCGCTTCACGACGCCAACTTGTACGAGCAGGACACAGACGTCACCTCCTGGCTGCGCAAATTCAGATCGCTCCAGCGCATCTTTCTATACACAGACGAAGATAGCTTCGGTGAGCGCAAGTTAAAGGATGACGCTCTGCGCTGGTGTGCTTCAACGCACGCCCAGCAATACTACATGGAGACATTCGAGAAAGAGCCAGGTTATGGCGAAGATTACACAAAGCTCGTCTGCTGGCCTGATTCAGAAAAAAGTCCTTCCTTCACGGCGACTCACGTGCCAAACTGGCACACAAAGTTCTTGTTTCAAACGCAGGAGACTGCTTTTGAAGAGGCCGGAGTACGGCTCCATCCAATGGTCGTCTTTCAAACGGAACCGGGTCTCGAGCGCTACGATCATTTCGTCGCCACAGACTACTTGCCCTTGAAGCTTTACGGTGCCAATGAAGAAGAGGACTCCGAAGCCGAGAGCTACGAAGAAGACCCAGACGAGGACTACCTTGATACAAGCGCGGTGGCAAATGCGTACGAAAGCGATGGGATCGACGATGATGAGCCAGAAATTTTTCACGAGTCTGGCGACGAGCATCTCGATGATGGGGACAGCGACGAAGAAAGTGCAGCGCCGAACCCGTTTTCTAGCCCAGAACCGTCGGAAGACGAAGGAGGTCCATCCGTACGAGGCCGCAAGCGCCGTGTTGTTGCTGATTCAGACGACGAAGATGGCAATGACGTACCCAACAACAGGCCTACGAAGCGAAAGCGTGTCCATGTCATCGAAGATTCAGAGGACGATATTGGTCCTGTTGGTACCACAAATGCGCAGCTGATTTCCTCCGACGAAGATGAGGACGAGGCTCCTACAAAACGACGTAGAGTGCAGTTGGTGGAGAGCGAAGACGAGGGCGAAAGTGATGATGTCGAGGAGCAACCGCAGAGTATTAAACTCGCAGATCGTCTTCAAATCCGCAGCCGAAATAGTCGAACGCAGTATGATGAAGATGATAGCGAAGTAGAGGAAGATGATGACGACGGTGACGAGGAGGGTGACGAGGAAGAATCCGAGGAGGAAGAGAATGGCTTTATTGACGATATGGCGGCGGACTCGGATGAAGATGAAGAGGATGAGGAGGATGAGGAGGACGAATAGGTAACGCCTCCTCGGAGCTCTTGGACCTGCATTGTGTCCTAATTTTGTGTTTCTACCATTTTGCATAACATATCACGGCGCAACTCTGGCTTGGAATTTATAATTTGCTTCACTGAGCAAGGGCGCATCACATAGAGTCAGGATCTGAAAAATTTAAGAGTTAAACGTCCTTGTTTTTCTTCAGAGTCTGACACCATTGCTTCCAAACGTGAACACTCCGACGCGAATGAGAAGGAGCTACAGTAGGACTGAGAAGTGACGAAACCAAAGCCGGCCCTACATCAATCAACCATGATGGCGCTGGCCCCCTTTCGGAAGGACCAGGTTTATAAACCACCAAGGATAAACTTGCGGGATTGGCGTTCTGCTTTATTAGTTTCCTACTGATTCAACGATGCATAGACTCAGAATGGGAGTGTCGAGAGTTGAAGCCAGGGCTGGTTTCCCTGGTCGGGTTCTCAGCCGCAATGTAACATTGCGTGGAAACAAGACTCAAACCCGGTCACGATGATGCAAGTGGTGTCAAATGCCAAGAATCCGCGATCCTACATCACGATAAGCTAGAGAGAAATTACCCCGATTCTAGGCCTGTCCCCAGGAAATTGCTACCAATACGTGCAGCTCGTTCCGCTCGGCATCCAACTTCTGGCAGCGAGCTGCGAACGTGGTAATGACTATTCTCAGCCGCGAGTGATCTGCGTAAGACACTTCCTCTCGTGGCGCCGCCTCAGCAGGCGGATCAGGGTCGCTGGCCGACTGTGTGGATCACTACGATCTCACTAGAACAGCGCAGGTTAGGTTTACCAGGAGGAAATGCCCGCCATTTGATGGCTCACTTTGACTTATGCTGGAATCATTGAACCGATTTGACTCACGGGGTTGGGATAATGACGCGCAGTGTATCATCACTGAGACCGCATCCTCGCGAAATCGATCATCATGTCTGCAGAGCTCCGCAAATAACCCTTGTGCTTGCCCTTTGAGACAGGTCTAATTTGTCCGGGCTGAAATCCAGCGAGAATTCAATGCCACATCAGAGATTACTATGGTTCGGTGAGCGCAACTCAAGACATGTATAAATACCCAGGCCGCTCGCTACCCTTGAAACAGAACTGATTTAGCAGAGCAGTGCCAACGTCACAATCAGTCTACAGGATCGCCATCATGAAATCTTTCAATCGTTTCGCCTCCCTCTCCTCTCTGGCTGGCATTGCCAGTAGTGCACTGTCCAAGGCTTCGACATTTCCCACTACCAGGGCTCTGTCAACTTTGGTGCCGCCTATGCCGATGGCGCTCGCTTCGTCATCATTAAGGTCGGCCGCCCGCCCGCATATATGGCACTTGAATCTTTCGTATTGACCACAGTCACAGGCCACCGAGGGCACGACATACACCGACCCCAAGTTCAGTGAGCACTACACTGGCGCCACCAAGGCTGGGTTGATCCGCGGCGGCTATCATTTTGCCCAGCCTGCTTCTTCATCTGGCGCGGCACAAGCCAACTATTTCCTTGCCCACGGCGGTGGCTGGAGCAGCGATGGAATCACACTCCCTGGTAAGAACGGCAAGTCCACACCGGCAAATGCGATTGCTAATGTGCTTCCAGGCATGTTGGACCTCGAGTACGGCCCTAACGGTAACACATGCTACGGTCTTAGCGCGGCTTCTATGAGAACTTGGATCAACGACTTTGTCAACACCTACCACGCAAAGACTAACCGCTACCCGCTTATCTACACTTCTACCAGCTGGTGGAAGGCCTGCACTGGCAACACATCCATGTTTGCCGACAAGTGTCCTCTTGTTATTGCTCGGTACAACGGCCAAGTCGGCGAGCTCCCTGCTGGTTGGGGCTTCTACACCATCTGGCAGTACAACGACCACTACAAGCATGGCGGCGACTCGGACGTTTTCAACGGCGATTTTTCTCAGCTCCAGAAGCTTGCTAGGGGTTGAAGCTTGGACACGGCGAGCTACATCTTGAAGCAGTAGGAGGTCGAATATGTCTTACATAGATCACCAAATTATTCATCTGTTGTCGAGTTTTTATTCCCATTTTTTACTTGCCTTGCTATGCCAAGCAGACTGGATTGGAGCTGGACGGTGACTCGGCCCAGTTCTTCAGCCGCACGCGGGGGTAAACTACGCGGCACTAACCTTCTTCACAGCCATCAGTTTTGGCTTCCTGCATATCATAAGCTCAATCCGCTTAAATATGGCCACTAATAATATGAAAACTCAGCGACAGGCCTTCCAAGGTTCGTGCCATTGCGGCTTCGTCAAGTATGCGATATACCTCACGATCCCTCACCGGCCCCAGGCCGCCACATCCGACGCGCTGCCAGTCGACCGAATTTACAGATGCAATTGTAGAATCTGCCACAAGTCCGGCTACATGCATGTGCGACCCCCTTCGCCGGCGGACGACTTTGCGCTTCTGTCGCCTGTCGATCCATTCGTGAGCCTCGGTGACTACCAGTGCCACGATAGGTTGCTTCATTTCTTCTTCTGCCGAAACTGTGGCGTCCGCTGCTTCACGTTCCTGGGCGAGGGTCGTGTCATGGATGCGCAGCCTGGAGAATTTGGGCTCGGCGGCTCGGCGGCCGCCAAAGTCTGGAGACCAACGGGACCACAGGCTGGGTCGAACATAAAAAGCACAGGATGCTATTTGAGTGTCAACGGTCACACCCTAGACGCTGGACAGCAGGGGTTTGACATGCGCGAGCTGGTTGAAAGTAAATCAGTCATGTATTACGATTATCTCAACGACGACGAGGCTGCACCTGCGCGGTATGCGACACCGCATCCTGGCGGCAGCTACTAACACTGTACTTCTTTTCTCTATTAGAAAATCAAAACTCAATAAAAACCACAATGCCCGCCATGAAAAGTGCAATAGAATTTAGGCTACCAGGGGGTGGACCGCCGGTTAAAGCGATATAAGGACGACAAAAATTATAAAAAATATTAGAATAACAAAATATATTAGATATATTAGAATAACTCGATATATAGGAAGTAATAAAGGCTTATTTTTTTATATCTAGAAATGGTATTACTTTGGCACCGGTACATGTTAAACCTGATAGCTGGCAATGTATTTTGTCCCCTCTGTGGCTACCAGCTCCTTCTCCAGCACCGCAAATCTCAAATCGTCTCGAAGAATTGTCCCTTCCCCAAATAAGTCGTACGGGAAGGGCCGGGTTTCTTTGCGCACATAGCCTCGGCGCAAATAGTACGCCATCAATGTATCGCGTCTGTCGATGACTTGCATCTCCATTGTTTTGCAGCCGAGTTCCGTACAGGCAAATCTCTCTGCTTCATGGAGCAAATAGCTCCCAATACCGCCACCCTGCTTGCTTGGGTCTACTGCGAAAAGACCAAAATAGCCAATGCCGCCTTCCTTTCTCAAAATCTCACAGCAAGTGACAAGAGTGCCATTTGCGTCATATCCGGCGAGAAACGTTGTGTTGGGGTTGTTGAATTTTTCCAACATGCCCTCTGGCGTGATGCGCGGGCTTGTAAAAAATTCAGCCTCACTGCACCACCCTTTTTCGGCCTCTTTACCACGGAAAGACGACTCAATCAGAGCGTGTGCAGCTGGCAGAATCTCAGGTGAAAGCTTGCGAATCGACAATGCTTGTACCGTCATTTCAGAGAGAGGTTTAGGCTGTCCTTTCTGTTTTCGTGTTTTTGGCGGGGGGTGAAAGTGATAGTCAAGGATGTGCAGGCACGTTTGCTTCGTTGCAGGGTGATTATTATCAACGTTTCTAGGATTGTATCTGGTGATCGATAGCTGAGCTATGGTGGTGATGGCCCGAATGCAGTTTCCGATGTTGTATGAGCCACCGCGCAATTCTACACATAGCTGGACCCTCATAAATAGCTGTTTTCTGGTAACAGTAGGGAAGATTCTAGCACCAACTGAGTCGCTGGTTTGGTGGCTAAATCTCGTCTCCAGTCGCGGGTTTTGATCAGGCACGCCCTTCGGCCCACGCCGCTAGTACAAACATGTCAGCCGTTGTCAAAAACTTGTCACCGACAAGGCTGAGACTCGTCAATTAGACTTCCCGTAAGCATCAGAGGATCTAGATTTCAATAGCACACGTTTAACAAGGTATCAATTTGATTCCGGATGTAGTAATTATGTAGAAAAGCAATATTCAGTGCTAGATGCTCGTTTACTCCCTTAACAATCTCCATCCGCCACCTCCATTGCTTACTTACCGTGGCGTTCTCGAGCAAGTCGCATGAGATTGTTGCCCGCTTCCCCATCCTCCTCTGTGTCCATAGACGCGCAACGCTCTAGAACAAACCTGGGCCAAGTATTTGTGAGAACAAGGTACTTGATGCTTTGTTCTGCGTCGTCAAAAATGGTTTCGTTGAATTCATCGGGTACATCACCCCAATACTGCACACGGCCCTCGGCGCAGACGGTCTCCGAAGATCGCTCCTTTACCGACTCTGTTGGTGTAAGCTTGTCCCACTCTTCATCAAATAGCGTCGCAGCATGCGGCACGCGCTTTTCGCCATAGAGCAGTCTTGTTGCACTTTCAAACACCGCGGCGAGTCTACTGTTCTCGATCGATGAAATGTTGATGGGAAATTCGGCATCGCGAGTACTGACAAACTGAGCATAGATACGCAAGGCGCGGTTGTACCGTTCGCGTACCAGTTCGCGCATGTTAGCGTCGCTGTTAAGGTACTGCGACGTGCGAATGGAGCTTGGGAACGAGTTTTTCCACTCAGAAACGCTGGTCAGGAAAGCAATATTTTCGCCAGAGAAGTCTCGCAAGGCCGAATATTGCTGGAGAGGTGCCGGGTTACGTTCAAGAACGTACTCGAGAGCGCTCATTGTGAGGATACTCTCATTAAAATTGGAACCAACTGATGCTGCAGAAGACTTCTTGCCTGTGAGAATGGATTCCATTATGGTACTTTCGCCCGAGCTGATGAGCGACTTGGTACTTCTCACCACAGCGTCTCGATTCTTTGACTGCCATTCCGCGATCGAATCTAGTGTCTCCTTCCGTAGGCTCTGATAACGCAACACTTCCCAGCAAGGCACAAAAATGGTGAAAATTTCCAGAAACATAATGGAGATACAGATCCATTGAGGGGGGACGAAGTATTTGTTCACTGCTTCCATCGCCGGAACATACATGGCGATAATCCACATCGGCGCTGCGTGGAGGCTGACAATTGTTAGCAAGGGAGCCAACTGGTAGACACGAAGTACTCACTTGGAAATGGTGCATCCGATAGTTTGAAGTCGCCAGCCATGTGTATCGTTCACGTTTCTGGATTTCCACAGAATGATTGGAGCGACAACCCAGGCCCAAGTCAGCTGCCAGAAACAAGTCGGCCACCATTCCCATCCACGACCCATAGATGCCTTGCGCTCCATGTCAGTACCGTTGACTTCTGTACCGGGAATACCAAAAGAAGGATGGAATTTGCGAGAGATCAGGTACATGAAGATGGTGAGAAACAGTTGGAGAATCATGCCACTGCCGACAAAGATAATCATCCTGGAGGTGTAATCGAGGCGCTTAAATTTGATGATGAGCCCATGGCCATGCGCTTTCATACCGGCGCTCCTCTTTGTCGCAAACTTCTCTTGCCTCTTAGAAACGTGCAAGAATCGAGTATTAGAGGCATGGAAAAGAGCCATACCAAACGGAAAGTATGTCCCCATAACCCAGTACTCTGCATCGGGAGGACCCATGGCTCCGATGATATATCCGAGTTGACCAGTGATCCAATATAAGTGCAACAGTGTGATAGCCGTCAAGGAAAGCCCCAGGCCGCGAATACGTATCATAGGAAGATGACGCTTGCTAATGAGGAACGCCATGCCGCAAACGACGATGATGGTCCAGGTGCAAGCCCAGCAGGCCCACCAGATCCCAACCGCGTCGACATTTGGTTTCGGCTTGCTGTTCGGCGTAATGCCAAGCTCAGAGCCCATTTTTATTGGACGAAATTATCGGTATGTTTTTTGTGAATGGCTTCTAAAGCCCAGCCTTGTAGAAATTCGAAATTGTGTCGCAGGTCGGGCATATGAGCGAAAACTCGTTGTCGTATTGCATATGTAATCGTCATAAAGCAAAGCACCGCCCGACCAGTTTTTCTTTTTAGCGAAAACAAAAAAGTGATAGGTTTGTTTCTTCCCAACTACCAAACGAAAGAAAATTCGGGGTGTAGTAATGGTATGTCCAGCGTTGAGCGACTGGCCCTGGACTTGCTTTTTCTGAGGAGTGGGGGAATCACCGAATCACCCAGTCCCCAGTTGCTAGGCATGGTAATACCGACCAGAGACAACTGGACCTTGATTTTCCAGCCAAGCTGTCTAGGGAGATTTTGTCTTGGTCTACTTCGCCGTCACGGTATCCGACGGACAAGGGTCAGAGCACAAAGTGGGAGATCCTGTCTGTGTGTACCTGCAAGCCAAGGAAGGAATCACGGCCACGCGGGTGCCACTGCAGCATTGACATGCAGAATTACTTTGAAATGACGAAAATTTTCGGGGCAAATCAATATCTGGAAATTTCTTCTCTCAAATGCCATCAGGCTTGAGGCAAGCAGCTGCCTGTTAGCTGTTCTTTCGCATGTCTCGCAGGAGACCCTGGCTTCCGTAGATTCTCGGACCGCCTTGAATCTTGCGAAGCGAGGAGCTGGAATGTAGGTAAATCATTGTCCCCAGGCACGCGCTAGCAACGGAAGTATCTGCACAATTTTAGCACTTCCGTGGCCTGAATTTAACACATATTTCTCACTGAGCTGTTTGGAGCTGCTGCATGTTTTAGTTTTACTTTGTCCATGTCATCTCACCGCAATACCATCGTGCCAGCAATGTAGTTGCAGACCTAACTGCATGCACTAGCTTTCTAGAAGCTGGAGCCTTGCATTCGGATTGTATCGTTCCGAGAAGTATTCAGCTGCATTGACCACCCACCACCACATCACCTGAGAACCGAGAGCCAGGCACAGATGAGAGCCACTCGCTCTTATCCCCAGCTACGTGGCGCAGCAGAGTCAAAAACAGCTGTCGAGCTTCTTCTTTTGTCAAGGACAGTGGAGTGGGTACCAGTAGATCGAGGCCTATTATCGTTTTTATTAAAAACAAAAATCAGCAATAGCCTGCAAGCCAAATGCCGCTACTGTGCTGAATGTCGCTTTAATGTGCCTATTCATCGTTCCACATTGTCGCAAGCTATGGCAATATCAGAACCGTTCCTAACATTGCTTTTCCTGCCTACGCAACTCTGCTTTCACGTTCAAGCCTGCAGTAGGATATCGAATGCGCTATGCAGCACCATGCAGACTGATTTTCAACTCCATATTCCAGCAGATGACGTTCGTTTATGGGGTGTCCCGTAGCGTAGTATTGGCTAGTCTGCCGCCGCCAATGCCAAAATAAAGTGAAAATAATGTCGAACAGAGTCCGAATTTCGGATATAGTTTCCATTTGCTTTTTCCTCTCAGGGAAAGAGCCGTTAGGCCCCGGCAGATAAAGATTGTACTGAGCCGGTCTCAGTTCTCACTGGTCTCGGCGGTACCGCTCTCCCGTGCATCCAATTCTCCTCACTGAAAAAAGCAGCAGGCAAGCATATTTAACAGTCATTTAATTTCGGCTGTTACAAGGCAGCTACCCGTCTTAAGAAGATTGTTCTATCGCATGATCTCAAGATTAAGTCGCGCCAGTATGGTAAAGCTCAAGTGGCTAACAAGAATGTATCTATTGAAGCCGCAAGCAATAACCTCATTTTGGGTTACAAACTGTATTTTATGAAGTATTCATTCTAATTTGGGGTATTGTGGATGCTTCGCAAACGAAAATATACAAGAAATAACAAGAACACACAGCATTTCAAGCCACTGTATGAGCCAATCTTCCAACCATAAGTTGCCATCATCAACGATAGCATAAGAGCAATCATCAGCCTATGGGGTTCGAGATTCTGGGCGACGGCTGGTGTGCGCTTCAGAATCTGCATTTGAGGTTCATCAAGCCCTTCTAAAGCAAGTATCTTGAAGTCAGCGCTGCCCTCGGGGTATAATGAGCGCGGCCCTAGGGTGCTGGCATTCAGTGCAGCTAGGAATGGGCGTATTGCCGCAGTCATGAAGCTGTAATTCTCTGCTTCGCCTTCCGTGTTTTCACTTTGGCCCGTTGCGTCCGGGCCGTCTCCGTGTGCGCGAGGGGCAGGCGTTGTCTGGTAGGCTGGTGGTGGTGTGAGGCTTCGAACAAAAGAGCCCACCTTGAAAGAAGAATCAAAACTGTTTTGCTTTTCTTCGGTGATATCGTTCTGGACCATGTGGTAATTTGCTAATGGACAATCCTTCTTCGCGCCGCCCACTTGCCCCCTCGCCGTGTATCCAAAGAACACACCCAATACAGCTGCAACGGCGATAGCTTTCATCTCCACGGTCGCGTTTTTGCCAAGCAGGCTTTATCGGATGAAATTGCTCGTCTGGTCGTGCTAGGGGCAAAGGGGGTAAAATTTGGGCGGAGAAGATATTGGAAATGCTTCTCCTATTGCCAGACAGCAGCGATGCCTCTTTATGCCTACAGAGGCCCTATGAGACCTGAGTTGCGGGGGATCATAGTTGTCATAATATCTTCGACACCCAAGTATGCGGCGAGGCTGACCTGTCAGACATGTGGGCGGCGTGACTAGCTTCATCAAGCTGGCTTGGTCGCCAATTCTGGTATATTTTCCCGCCACTGGGGCTTTTTCACTTGGCGCCGATTGGGAACGTCATCGCGGCCCGATAAAACAGTTACGATCTCGCCCAGGGCACTTCATGCGCTTTACTATTTTAGTGCAGCCGAAGGAAAGACGGTAGCCTTAACGCCCGACTGTCAGTGCAACACAACGTCAGCTTACATGGCCTTGCTCAGGCCAGCAAACCTCTCGTGTGAATGACTGACAATACTCAGCAGGTCATCCTGTGCATATATCGATATCTTGAGGATCCCTATGAGTATTCCAGAAATGAATTTAGACAATATTTGACTTGAGAGCTTGTTACTTCGTGTCGGGCTAATTCACAGTCCGGAGATACGATACTCCAGCAGTACACTCGGGGTCCCATGCAAGCACAGTCAACATGCGTCGTGGGAAAGCATATGACTAACAGGAAAACTGAGCCAATAGATATATTGATTAAATCCATGATTTATCTGCCATCCGTTGGACGCTTTAATGTCCAGCTTGGACATGATATATAAATGAATAAAAGTATTCGCATGAGTCTAGGACAAAACAAATGCTGCGGCAACTTTGGAGATCTTGTAGCTGGCTGTTACCATAGCTTGTGACATTTCAGCACCGCATAATCTCATATATATCGTGCCATGTTCTCTTTTCTTTTCTCTACATTACCGCCAGTGTCTATGTTCGCCACCCCATCTATACTGCTTTCCAATGCATCGTCATCATGCCAGGCGGTACATACCTGGTGCCCCAATCTCTCTATTTGACTTCTTCCTTGCTTTCCACCGAAATATAAGAACTCGGCTCACTACCCGTCATATTCTATTCCCATTGCCGAATATAGCTGATAATCTTAACTTACGCCGCTCTAACTCGCTGCGTTGGCCCAACCGTGGACTTGAGAGATTTCGAAATCTTCCAAAAAGGCGCCCATGCCGAAAGAATCGCTGTGAACCCCGTACAGAGAATCATCGGTCCATATTTAGTGGCATATCCAAGTGCTTCGTCAGTTAATAGACCAGGTACGGCGATTAAAGCACCACTCAGCGGTCCTCCCACGACGAACCCGACGCCACGGCCACCCATTAGCAAACCAAATAGCAACGACGGGTCAGCGCCAACATCATCCCGCTGAATTTCACGTGTCATGCTTGTCCAGGTAGAGCTAAATCCTCCCGCGAAGAAGCCGTACACAAGCGCGAACATGATAACGTTGGCCAGGTGCCGACTGAGACCCCAGAGCAAGAAGACCGGCGCGGCGCTGCCCATGGCAGATATAAGAATAACTTTGGTCGCGTTGAGCCGATCGCTCATCATGCCGAGGAATAGAGCGCCGAATGTACCAGACAGCGAAAACATGGCAATGAGGACGGGCTTAGTGATGGATGAGTAGCCGACGTCGGTTGCATAGCTGGCCATGTACGTGCTGGGCATGACGTAGCCGAGGGCTTGGATGATAATTCCAACTTGCATCATCCAGAAGGACGTTTGGCGCAGGAACGCAAGTGAAATTCGTCGATTTTCGGCTTGCAGATGGAGCGGCACGCGAGGCTTGAGAAAGAAGAGAGTCGGCAGCGTCATGATGGCCGAAGCAACGGCCCACGACAATAGGGTTGCGCGGAGGCCAAAGCGACTCAATAGTCCGCTAAAGACGAACGGCATCACCATGCCGACAAGAGACTTGCCTGCCCACATGATGCCGTAGGCGAGGCCCTTTTTGGCAGAGAACCATTCGTCCATATACTTGGAAATAGGACTGAACAGAAGGCCACATCCAATTGAATACAGAGCACCTTGAGTCGCAATAAGACCGCCGACGGTCGTCACATACGCCGATGCGCAGATGCTCGCTACAGTGATCACCAATCCAAGAGGGCCACACCAAGGACGCAGTCGCGGGAACCAACTCAACGCCATAAACGCAAGCGGCATCATCAGATACATGATTCCCATCTGCAGCGCACCGATGGTCGCAAACGCACCTGGCGCTGCCTTGATATGACTCTCGTCGCTGGTGTAATACTCTTGGAAGATGCCAAACGCCACGGAATAGCCTATGCCTGGTTAGGAATACAAAGGGGGTTCTTCACGCAAACGAAAAATTTCAACGAGGGGTTGGCTTGCCCCAAATTGGTGCTTGGGCGACCGTGCAGCATATGAGAGCCATGTACGCGTCGCGGCCATGGTCCGTCGGCGGCAGACTGGTTGCAGTAGCGGCATTTTCATCCAGCATCTGCAGTGTCTCAACCGAGCGACGGTCCTCGATGTTGTGAGAGTTGATTTGCGACATGACTGTGCACTACAGTCAATTCGATTCAAAATCTTGTTTGTTGCAGGATAGAGATTCTCAGGAAATCCAAGCGAAATTTTTTTCCACATATCATGCGGAGAATGAACGCCGAAATGAGTCAAAAAGAGCACCGCGAGATGCCTCTTTAGGTCAGCCATGACGGCAGCGGTGGATACTTGGGCCAGTAGGAAGCCGTCGTGGATCCGACATCGCCGCTGATCGACGCATTTGTGATAGAGGCACTTTATAATTATGAATGCTGTATCAAAATTTAACATTGAGCTTTCATGTTGCTGGACAAGTGTGGCATCCCCGTATAGAGAGATAGCATCGCGGTTACGTCGCATTGGTCTAAGAGACTTGTACGATGGGAAAGGAAGGCAAGCTACAAATTGCTCTTATTGGGCAAGTGCCTGTTTGTCTGTCTCGAAAGCAAAATGTGCATTTGCATCTAGTATCAATGCAAAAATGGAGCAGCTCAGGGATAGTAAGTACAAAAGTTCCTTCGGAGATGGCCGCATCTTCAGCTTCGCTATCATCAGCCGCACCACAACGCGCTGCGCCGTTATTGTTAGCCGGGATTATGAAGGGCATAGCACTGAGACACCACTATTGCCCCTCCTGAACCCATCCCGGGCCTTGTTCCCAGCCACTTCCCCGCAGCGCACTAGGCCAACTGCCTTTTAGGAACAAGCTCCCACTGAGATTGCCAACAAGTATGGTTTACAAAATGAGGATGTTTGTTGTACCATCTAACAAAGCTATTACCCTTCCAAGTTACACTGTTCTTACGCCGGCCTAGGACGCGATGCTATAGCTAGGAGTTATAAAGCGGAAAATGAGTACAATAAGAGGAGGATCAGCGAATTAAGTAAGTCGAGAGAAACAAGGTAAATAGTTTTGAAAGAGTAAGTACAAAAGGAAGATAGATTGGCCCAAGTCTGTGGCTCGATAATGTTCCGCCAGCAGAAGCGAATCGTCGCACAGATATAAACCGTTAGTGTCTGAACAAAGGCTTCCATCATGTTTGTGACAATCATGCCATATTATGTCACAATGGTCATCCTATGGCCTGGCATCCGCAGCGATAAGTTTGGCGAGTTTTCATACTGAAGCTATATTCAACAGTAAAGATATTTGCGCTTTTTGCAGACCGCTACTCCGTTGACTAAATGCAATCGGAGCCGGTCCCTGGTATCCTCGTGACAGTCGTGAAGTGCTGCGCTTAGAAGCAATATAGTAATATGTTACAATTTAGGCGTGTGGCATGGGCTTGGTTGTACCTGGTGCAGTCTTCCAATGCATGGCGGTTATTGCTTGCAACTTCTTCATCCATCTGATGAAAATACATTATATCTGCCCCGTTATCTGACCCCAGCTGGCTGCTTCCCAGCCACTCGGCCACCTCCGCTGTAAGCACCATCAGCGCCACTGGTCCACCACCAGCTTTGCTAGCCTCGTCCAATCCATCCAGCCCTATTATTTGGCAGCTCCGCGCCATACCCGACCAGGCAAGAGAGCACGCATCATCGTGGGGAACTTTTGCTTTTCCCCAATGCGTTGTTGGGTGCAGGTTTTTCTCTCAATAGAGATCCTTGCTGCCTGCCAAGAATTGGTATAAGTAGCCCTTATTCGCCGTAAATCGGATCAATTGGCCCCGTCCTCTTCTCTCCTCACCCTGTTGTGTCTACAATTGCAAGGCTCTAAAATGCGTGTCTCTAACCTTTTGTCCTTGGCCCTCGCTGGCTCATCTCAGGCTCTCAACATCCTGTTGAACAATGATGACGGTTTTGCCTCGGGTAACCTGCGAGAAACGTACCGCCTGCTGAAAGAAGCCGGTCACAATGGTACGTGCTTTATGGCCTTGTGCATGCCAATCGTGACAAATTGTTGACCTTTTTAGCCTGGATCGTTGCACCAGCCACTAAGCAGAGTGGGATGGGTGGTAAAAGCGACTTCAGTAGCGAGGGCAACCTTACTGCTGCCTCGCAGTACGATTTAATCCCCAAGGGTGCACCCTCTGTAAGCACACATCATCAATGGCGCTCGGCAGGAATCTAACAAATTTAGATTGGCAGTGACCCTCATGACAGCCACATTTGGTACTACAATGGTACTCCCGCCTCTTGCACCTTTGTTGCTCTCGACTACGTGCTGCCGCGCTTTGCTGATTTCAAGGTGCCCGACCTCGTTCTGACTGGTCCCAACTTCGGCACAAACCTTGGACCTTTTGTCTGGACACTCTCAGGAACCGGAGGTGCCGCGTAAGTGTCCCTTGGTGCTCCTCAAAGATCCATACTAACCTTCTAGTTATGCTGCCACCCACCGCAGCGTCCCCGCGATCGCGCTATCTGGTAGCAACCCCGAGGTCCCCTACTTTGACGTCAAGAATGGCAGCGACCCCGCCACTCTCGTTGCCAAGATGGCTGTCAAGGTTGTCGACCAGGTCATCAAGAGCAGCCCCAAGGGCGGCCCTCTGCTACCCCTCGGATACGGCTTGAATGTCAATATCCCGGAGCTCAAGGCCAATGGCACGGAGCCTGAGATTGTGCGCACCAGGATGACAGGCAACGCGCACGTTAACGAAGCTGTCTGGGATCCAAAGAAGGGCATTTTCACTTGGGCTAACATTAAGCCCTACGCAGCCGGCGTAAATGCTTGCACTCACGGCGACTGCTCGCTGCCTGGCGAGACATATGTTGTCGAGAATGGCGGCATCTCCGTCTCAATCTACACAGTCGACTACGATGCGCCCTCAGGCGAATACACCGACAAAATCATGAACCGCCTAAAGCCTTTGACCAAGGGCAACTAGTTTCAATGCTGCCGATGTAAATTATGAAACAAATGATGAATAAAAGTACATGAATCTATAGATGCCGTCTCTATAGTGAATGTAGAACCTTGTCTCGGTTTAAACAATTTCTGCCTTCATGCACACAACACCATGCCTCTCGGCCAGGACTTGATACTTTCTGCCGTCTGCTGTTTCTTCCACATTGGCAGTGCGCACTTGATACTTGTCGCCTGCGTACAGCGGCGACATGGCTCGGTATATTATTTCTTTGGGTAGCTGGCCTCTCCCGTGTATGTCTTGCCAGTAGTTCAGTATATTGATTAGATTCAACGGCCCATGCACAACGACTCCAGGGTGGTCTTCGACAGCGGTTGTCCAGCCTTCATTGTAGTGAATCTTGTGGCCATTGAAGGTTAGTGCGGAGAAGCGAAAGAGGCCGACAGGCGACCAAGAGAACTGTCGTGTAGGAACTGCTGCAGTCAGAATACATCCGGATTGTGTCTTTTTTCCTTCTTTCCGCCGGGCTACTCACATGTAGATTCGCTAGCGACATCTTCAATCAATGTCGGCCCTTGCTTGGTTTGTTTCGGCGGCTCGGGAGCTGAGGCATTGCTAAGATCAATCTCTGGGCGGAAAACCCAGGATCGCTTGTCTACTATGGAGACGCCTTGGGGTCCTTCAAGTTCCTTGACCACTTCCACCAGAACCATTTCGCCAGCTGAGCGGCTCTTCTTGGCCGTCGCACTCAGCAAGGTCGTGCGCTCCTCAGCTTCGTCGCCCACACGAATAGACGCCCTCCCGGATGGCCAGTTCATCTTTCCACCCGCCCACATCCGTCTTGAAAATGGTGCCGCTGCATTGTATGTTCTGTCGGAGCCGTCCGGACCCAGGTCTGCCTCTACACCATCTGGAGTAAAATAAACCAGGTGATAGCCTGGAGGCAGCGGTGTGCCAGCGGGTGGTGCGCGGTCTGCGACATTATGCTTGCCAATAAACTTTCGATTCAAAGTCAGCGACAATTTTTGAAGCTGATTTCCATCAATGAGTTGGCGGCGGCTGACTGTCTTCCCCGCAAACCTGTCCAGGAGTCGCGACGCGGCGTCTTGTGCCGAATCCTGCTGGCGACGAGCCGAGCTGCCAAATTCCCGCGCCCAACGAGCGCTGGTTTGAGAAACTCGCCAACTCATGTTTTCATTGACTTGCAATAAGCTCGGGTTTCAATTCTGAAGATCTGTTACTAGTCCTAAACTCGCGATATATATCTGGGGTTGGTCCACGATATCATATAACCGGCGACTAGTGCTGCAATGACGATGTGGACGCCCCACGAGAAGCCGACATCATAAAGCCGGCCTAGTGGTTGTGCAACTAATTGCGCCGCGTTCCGATCTCAGGAACATTAACTATAACATAGAAATAACCCGGAAAGTGCTACATAGTTTGTCTGCGAATATCTGAATCGATGGCTTCTCGAAGATCAGCTTTACGGCTGTGGAAGTCGAGCTCTCAGGTAGGCTCCGGCAGTAGGTCAAATCTCGGTGTACGCTGACAATGCGCAGCTTGTTGCAAGCCAGCATGTGAGAAAGCTTACGCTGCACCAACACCAATCCCAGAAGCTTTTGGAAGAGGTATGCTAGGAATATCTTCAATAATGTAGGAACGATACTGACTATTATCAGGCCGGCGCTGTCGTACCTCGGGGGCTCGTCGCGCGCAGTGCCGAGGAAGCAAGGGCAGCTGTGGAAGAGCTTGGTAAGTTGTTAATCTCAATCACATTTGTCATATTGCTAACCAATGCCTTCAGGAAATAATAGTCTTCTGAGCGCACAATTGCTTAAACGGAATGTCTCCCTGGCAGAGCAAGAAGCTACTGGGTCGGTGGCTCGCAGTCCCGAGCAGGCGGCTAAGCTCGCCGCCGATCTTCTGCGCTCATCCGATAGCGGCGTTGTTACCAAAGAACTTTACATCTCACAATCAACTTCCCATGATGAGACTTGGTATCTCGCAATGTCAATTGACCGCGAGACTTACCAGCCTACTATTATTGTCTCCAAAAATGGCGGCCAGGACATCCGCTCCATTGCCACGAAGCACCCCGCCAGCATTCACTCTTACAACTTCAAATTGACCGAGGGTGTTCCAGATTCTCTTGTCCAGCATATTGCCTCCGATCTTGGCGTATCCAATGCTGCGGAAGTCAGTAGCCTCGGTAAGACAATGAAGGCTCTGCATAAAATCTTCGAGGAGAAGGAAGGCATGCTTCTCGAGGTTCGCTCACTGGCACGTTCTAATAATGCTTTTGTCTGTTTGGATTCGAGCTTTATGTTTGATGATGACGCACACAAACGGCAGCAAGACCTCTTTGCACTGCGTGACAGGGAACAAGAAGAGCGCGATGAGGTCGAGGCTGAAAAATACGGCCTTGTGTACGTGAGAATGGATGGCAACATTGGTAACGTGGTCAACGGTGCAGGACTAGCTATGGCAACAAATGACGCTATTGGCCTTTCAGGCGGAAAGAGTGCCAACTTCCTCGATGCTGGCGGTCAAGCCACGACACAAACGATGATGCAAGCATTCGGCATCATTCTGAGAGACCAGCGTGTCAAGGCTATTCTAGTCAATATTTACGGAGGTATGCGTATTATGCATTCTTATTGCGTTCAAATTTCTGACATTAAAAGGCATCACGAGATGTGATATGATTGCCGAGTCAATCATTGGAGCGGCCAGCGAGATGGAGATTAACGTTCCAATGGTAGTCCGCCTTCAGGGTACAAACTCGGAGGCAGGGTTGAAGCTTGTAAGTAGTATACGGACCACGATTCTGATAGTGCTGACTTTTTTTCAAGCTCGCGGATGCCAATTTGGGACTTCATGTCGAATCTGATTTTGGAAAGGCAGCACAAAAGGCCGTTGACCTGGCCAATGCATAGCGATTAGAGCAATAGATGATAGATTATAAAGCACAGGCGTATACAGCTGAGACCAAATATCACTAAATCCTCACCCTCTAGCCTTGCATTAGAAATGCTTGTGAAACCAGTCAATGCACTGTTTCTCGGCTCTGGCTGCTTGCGCAGCGATATCATCCTCGGCCACGTCGGCGCGAACTGCAAATCCGTGACCCGTCTTCTCAATAACGAATGCCTCACCTGTCGCAGGGCTTGGCAGTCCCTCAACGATCGCCTTGAGCTTCACAGCTGTGGCCGCGGAGATTTGATGGTCCTTGGCAGCCAGGGCAAAGGAGATGGGGCGCTGGATCTTCTCCAGGTCGCTGGGGATACTCAGCATGCTGGGATGGGCCGTGAAGCCGGCGTCGAGGAGAGGCTTGCCGTCAATCTCGTGGCCMTGGCTCAGCAGYAGGCGATGCAGGCTATGGGCCTCACGCCTACCACCCCCTTTGGCCACCACCAGTTTCCCACCCACGGCGTCGGCAGCTACGACGTTATTCTGGCTCAGACGCCTAACTGGCAGACGACCGTCTACGTCGGCAACCTGACACCCTACACCACCCCCAACGATGTTGTCCCTCTGTTCCAAAACTTTGGCTTTGTTGTCGAGTCTCGCTTCCAGGCGGACCGTGGCTTTGCCTTTATCAAGATGGACACGCACGAGAACGCCGCCATGGCCATCTGCCAGATGAACGGATACAACGTCAACGGACGTCCGCTCAAGTGCAGCGTAAGTCGACGAGAATTATTCTATCAAGCTCTTGTTCATCATGCTAACATTCATCCAGTGGGGCAAGGACAAGACTCCCAACCAGGCATTTGACCCTGCTCAGCCCTACAGCCCTCAGAGCGCCCAAGGCCCTGGCTTCCCCGGCTCCTACTATCCTCAGTATGGTGGTGAGTTTTTCCAAGGCCAAATGCAGTAGTGCGAATGCTGATGTGATTCCGTCGGCAGCCCAGTACGGCGGCCAACCCGGAAACTACCCTGCCCCTCAAACCGGCTCTCCTGGTGGCTTCGCTGGCTCTCCCATGGGCTACAGCGCGCCTCCCCAGAGCGCCGGTGGCTACGGCCGTGGCCAGCCTCCCAATGGTGGCCAGTGGACGCAGCCTCCTCCTGGTCAGTTTGCTGGCTACCAGTCCTGAGGTACGAGCCCAAGACGAAAAATAAAAAAAGAAGCCTTTCGGTGATGACCGTTGTGGTAAGCAAAACATCGAAATGAGTGCACAGAACGTGGGAGTATTGGTTGTGAAGCGGTTTCTTTCTTCTTCTTGTTTTCCATTTCCGATATCCTATCTTCTCACATTTTCCACCCTGGCAGAGTTTGCCGAGGGAATCATGATGGTTCTTAGACGTTGAATGCCTCTCTTGTTTGTTCATTCTCCTCTCTTACTTTTCATACTCATTCAATTTTCTTATCTTTTCTCTCTCTATTTCCTTTTTTTTGGAAGTTGTGTCTTGTTCTCGTTCTTCTTCTCACTCGTTTTTCTTTCTCGTCTTCGTCTTGATGTTTTACGAACTGGCTGCGCAGCGTAACGTATCTTTGGTCAGGTTTCTGATTTTTTATTTCTTTTCCTTCTTCCCGAGCAAGTGGGATTCAAAAAGCTGGCAAAAAGTTTTGATACTTTTCTTCTTCTATTCTCCTCATTTGCTTCATTTTCTCACATTTCATGACCTTCCTGGATACCCCCTTTTACGAAATTTGCAAGCCAAATGGGATTTTTGCATGACATGCCATCTAGCTTGCTTCAAGCACAGAAGCAAGCTCTTGAAGGTGGCACAGACGATGACGGAATCGTGCTATTATATTAATACATAGGCGGCTTGTTAGAATGTTTGACACACGGAGCACCTACAAAGAAGTCGACTAGGGCGGGCTCTTGGACAATCGAGTATAGTCATTTAGCAATCTTCACAAGTACCTACCCAGTGCCCTGCGCAGAAAATGTCCGATTTCTTATGCCACAGTGACCGTGGACTGTTGGAGGGTTGTAAACGTTCAGCGCATATCTAGCTGGATGGTAGTCTGCTCGCGACTGCGGCCAACGCGACGAGTTTCTCGTGCAAGCTTGTACCACTCGCTCTACAGTAATGCCTCTGCCACGACGTGTGTTCTAGGCTGCCTGAAACCAGCCAGGCAAGCCATCCAAGGGGGGGGGGGGGGGGGGACAAAAAGACCGCCGGTTGAGACGGTACAAGGATAAAAATTATAAGAAATATTAAAATAATAAAACATTTAAGGTATATTAGAATAACTTGACCTACAAGAAATACTAAAGGCTTATTTATATTTTTATATAAAAGTAGTATTACTTTAGAACTGGTGTATAATACACCAGATAGCCCCCTTGTGCCATCCTGTTCAAAATCTACTTTGCTATGTGTGGTGGCTAACCCAATGCCACCTTATCCCCGCAGCTTTTGCGATTGGCTTGGCGATTGTTGGGCGAAGAGACAGAAAGCATAAAACAAAGTTGCACACGCCCGCAGCGGGCAGCAGCCCATGGTGAATACACTTCTGGCATGCTGCTGTTGGATAGGGAAGTATATTTTACGAACATGAGACGGTTCCTCGGACTAAAACTTTTTATTTTTATTTTTATTTTTTTCACATTGAAAAGTAGCTGCTGGCTGGGCGAGCTTTCGTATGATGGGACCAGTCGGACCAAGTGTGCCAGTAGGATCATGCAAGAGCGACAAGGAAGTGCGACAGGCTAGGTTCCAAGGCATCGGATCCTGGTTTCTTTGTCAGATACGAAGGTGCGCGGTATTTTATATACCGAAATTATGAAAGTCGACCCCGGCAATAGAGAAGCATGGGGTGCGCGTTTTCTGCCAAAGAGAGGCAGTTGACACTCGCCCAGCCAGGCCAAGTCGCGGCCAAAAAACCGCTTTCCGCTCCTCTGCTTGGCCCCAGAGAGCCATTGGGCAGCTATACCAGTAAGGTTGCTCAAGGTTTTCGGGGCCAGCCCACACCACGTTTTGGCTGTAGGGAATTGGCAAGCACCAAGGTGACAGAAGAGACGATCGGCGTCTGGTCAGGATTAGATTTCGTCCTGCTTCCCCATGGCAATAACATCTGCCTGTTGTCAGAGCGGCGCGGCCGGCCGCCCTTTAACAGCAGCCAAGGGAGCCTGGTTGCGGTGGTTTGTGTGGCGGTTTGTGTGGTGGTTTGTGGTGGTGGGAGGGGAAAGGGTCACCTTGTGTCAGCAGGCTGGTGCAGTGGATTCGGTGGCNGGGGGGGGGACGGCAGCGCTACCACAGCAGTGGGATGGAGCCCTGGAGAAGGCCCCTCCCTCACTGAAGCTCTCGCAAGCAGCACCGCTGTTTCTTACCTATGTACCTACCTATGTAGCTACCTAGGTAGGTACTCATTTGTTTGCAAAAAGACGGATGTGAACAAAGAAGTGCAAAGGACTAGAATATGCTCTATTATCTGTAATTTTCATGGAGACTCCCCAGGACGGCAACTGCTAGCGCACATCTTAATCTAGAAGCTGTGTTTCATCAGGTCACTCGCCAGCCCTGCTGCCACTGTAAACGTCGAGCACGGCGCTACCTCAGAGAGGGACGGGGATACCCATGGGCGGCTAACCACTAAACCTAATGCAGGTCACGCAAAAGCTACAACAGGTGGTGCTTGCAAACCTGCTCAGCCATCGGTTCTGGTGTCAGAAATGAGAGGGAGGATGATGAGGAAAGGAGAGGAAATTGAAAGATGAAGTGATTGTATGACTTCGTGATGGTGTGGCTTTTGACCTGGCTGGTCAGGAGCAGGACTAAACAATCTGCTCTGCATGCATCCATCTGTTCCCAATAATAGATTTCCCCTCTGCAAAAAACACAGGCCCGGTCTGGCCCACCCAAGGCACCGCCGACTGGGACAGGTAGCAACGAGAGAACCACGGGGGGAGAGCCAGTGGGAGCCCCAAGGCGGAGCCAGAGAGCTCTC